>JAYDZE010555848.1:0-13085 GCA_034509125.1 Monilaria moniliformis | reverse complement strand
GATGGGTATTAAGGAGACGCCAAATGGTGGAAATGTCACCTATGATTGCTCTCCTTCGGGCCCTTGCATACCATGCCTTCGCTCTGAAAAGGTCTCCCTCCTTCTCTCTGAGAATCATTCTAGGTTTGGTTTTGCTTGTCTTGATTTCTTTTTTGATGATTGATTTTTTGGATTCAGAGCATAAATTAGGGCGTAAGTTTGATCACATTATTTAATTTACTTTGCTGAACTGGAGATGGAAGCTTAGCACTTTTTTTAACATTTCCCCAATAGGAGGTTTATTAAGTTGTTAAGATTGTAGATGTGACTTCATTGGATGGATGCTATTTGGAATTATGTTAACTGAGATTATGTATAATACAGTATATAATAGCAAAGGAGTCCTGCAGCTCAGGAGACTGTATGCTGTATGCGGTCCTGCACTTTTGATGATGACCTAGTGCAGCAAGCGTAATTGGCTGTCATATTTCACTTCTTTTTGTAAAAGCAATCTGTTTGTTCTCTTGCTGGTTTATATCTTGAGTCACTGGATTCAGTTTGCCTTTCCCTATGTCGTTGACAGAATGCATCTTTTGTTGTTCGCCCTTAAATTAAAACCATAAGTTATCTATGTAATTTGATAAAAAAAAAATTGGTGTGCAAGGTATAGAACCCGCGTCAGGAGATCAAAATCCACGACTCTTTCTTCTCACTAAATTTGGCAATGACCCCATTTCCATGTTATTAGGTTATGCATCTGTTACACTTGAGAATGCTAGCTAATTGAGGTTATGGAACACAACTTATTTGGGTTGATATGTTAAATGTCATCATGGTGTTTAATCTGTTGTAATACAATTTTTTTTTTTTTCATAATGATGTATGTTTTGCATTCACAAGAGCTGACACCTGATATCTTTCTTATGTTTCTTAGAGGGATGGAAAATATCGTTGTGGTGAAACTGGGTATCGCATTCGGCTGAAGTGTGTACCCTCTGGATATGGGTCCAAAGACTCAAAAAGTACAAAGCAACATAAGGAAAGATCTACTCTTGAGTTTATGCAGTTGGGTGTTAATCAGCACGATGGAGACCTGAGTATTTCTTCAACGAGGCAAAGAAGATTACTGGGTGATTCGTCCAAAGCTGGACCACGTACTTATGTCACTTATAGGAGCTGTATACCTGCTGTAAACGAAGAAAAATTGTCAGTAATAGGTTTTGAGGTATACTAATCGCCTTTTTTTCATGCTTTCTCTACATTCATTTTTGTCCAAGTTGTAGAAACTTAACTTATAATGTCATGTCACAATAATGAACTTTTGCAATTTTCCTATGCATAAATAGATTATTGTAGCAAGAATACCTTTTGATGGAGAAATTACTTAAGATTGAAACTTTTGGTTCCAAAAATGAGTTTGGGGTTACGCATTGGCCTTCTTTTTGCCTAGATGTTATTCTTCTTGCATAAATAAACCATGTATTGTCTATTTTGATTAATCAAGTTGTTGCTTATGTATTTGCTTTGTGCTCTAAATTCCACTCTGCAGGCCCTTATGTTGGCTTTGCTCGTAAGCAGTGGCTCATTCATTTACTTCAGGCGGAAGCGTGCTGCTGCGCCTGGTGGTGTGCCAGTGAGGCTTCCTACTAGTTCTAGGTTTTAAGTCCAGTCTGCGATTACAGCATATAGAAACTTTTTCGCTTTCCAACTAAGACTGTTGTAAGTTGTGGCCAGTGTTCAGAATGATTTATTTTGCTGTATTGCTGTTTTGCCTTGTATCAAGAATTTCTCTAATTATTATTCTTTCTTCTATTGATTGCCCTCCTTTTTTCTACCCTGGCATATTGTTGGAGTTGAGACTTGAAATATGGTCGAAATCTCACTCTTGAAGGTCTTTGTGCTTCAAATTTGACTCCTTGCATAGAATTCTAAAAAGGTGATACTTATTTCAGGATAACTTTTTACGAACACGGACATTTTCGGGGAAGGGAGTAGGTCTTATTTCACAGGAATTGCATTCAAAATCTGCTGTGGCAGTTAGTCTTTTATTATCGAATCTATGCAAGTTGATCCAACGTGATTTCCTCAGTCAAATTCTGTCTTAGAATTTCAGAATCGTACTATAAAATAATATAATAGCGTGAGCTAAACTACATTAAAATATAACAATAAGTTAGAAAAAGGATCATTTATGAGGAAATTAAGTATGGTAGCTATATCGCCTCAGAAACAGAAAAAAGTATGGTAACTATATGAGCGGTAAGTGAAATGACATCCCTCATCCAAGATAGGATCAAAAACTTCGATACTTTCTAAAACAGAAGCCAATTTCAAGGAAAGTACAAGGTTATGATCAAGCAGGGTCAAAACGGTAAATGTGGGCACTAGTTATGAAAAACTGCTTTCTATGTGTAAATTACAGAAGATAATATAACAGGCCACAACTTTTTTTCTTTTTTTTTTTTCATTGGGGATAACATATACAAAGGCAAAAAAAAAAAGGAACTCCATCCCTGCAGGAACTAACTCTGCATCAAATATCTTGAGCACATAACCAAAGTCGGGAGTAGAGCAAACTGCAAACAAAAGAATGGTGTAGAAGAAAATAATTCTCAAATAACAATACTCTTCTCTTACGACACATCTACAGTAGAATAGTTGCAAGCATGCACTAAAGGGTAGCTGCTGCATTCACAAAAAATAATCTGGAGTCTTGCGCGTGGTGTCAGGTTCGATCTGCCGGGGAGCCGGGTCGAACTGAAGGAAGTTCTGCTCCATGTTCTCCCCAATTTCAAGAATCGCAGCCATATTCCCACAGCGGTAACAATAGTTTGGGGCGCTAAAAACAGTCACCACATTCTTGTCCTACAAATGCAGCAGTATATAACTATAAATTGTTCCAACTGCACCAAAGTCAAGATCAAATATTTGAGATTGTAGACAAACCTGACACCAATTGAAACCCTCCATCACGAGCTGATGTGCTCTTGAGATTAGAGTGAGGCCGTTGGTGTGGTTGAACTGAGCAGCTATATCCTGTCCGAAGGTGTAGCCGGCCCCACGGGGTGATATGCCCCAACCGCAACGATCATCCGGATCAGACCACAAGAGATCACACATTGGTCCTTCATGTGGGACCTAACAGTTCAGAAAACAGGTTCACTGGTTTAGACTACATCGCGCTAAAACTCATGAAATGGAGTTGCCACAAAATATAAAGTAGCATCACTAGAAATAAGAACTAGGAAATCATATTGTATTCATGGCCAGGATTATTGTTTGTACCTCCTGTATGCGATCTAAAGCTCGGATATTGTCCAAGGTGTCGAGTGATGGAGAGAGACCCCCATGCAAACAGAAGATCTACAATAACATAGTGCTAGATGTCAGATGTTGTAAGTGTGAATATGTTCAAAGTAAAAACGTAATTGTATTTATCATGCAAACCTGATTCTCAATAAGAGCTGTCAAGGGCAAATAATCGAAAAGGTCGGTGAAAAACTTCCACACATTGGCATTGCCATACTTCCTCAAGCATTCATCATAGAACCCGTACCTGGCATGAAAATGTGTCTTATCAATAATCTTGCATGCAAGCCATCTAGCATTGAAGCATGAGTATTACAGGCATTCTTCTCAATTTTAGTGCTAACAAAATGAAGAGTCCATAAGCCTTCAATTATGAAATAAATAGACATACATAACCATTGACGTACAATATATTTCAATTATACTGTATTTGCATGAAATTGAAATTTAATGAAATATCAGACATGCATATGTACAAACTTTTTCCTCAACAAATTCTCAAAGTGAATAGGTTCCAATACAAAATAAATAGCCATAAAACACTCCTGTTGGTGATACGAAATAAAACCAATTTCAGTTGGAATTGAATCATTAATGTGTCATAAAGTTGAAGATAGTAATATATCAAATTAACCATACCATAGCTACAAATGTTGTGCCAGTGCCGTGATGCAGGTGGCAAGGGGCTGCACCTTTTCCTATACACGGTATAAGCCCTTACAGAGGTCAGCATCTAGGCATGCTTTTTGAACCTTTTTCTTGTTCTTTTGTTTAATAGAGTTCATGCCATAGACAATGTAAGTGATACTGCATGTAGTGAATCTAGAGGGAATCCGAAGTATTAATCTTATACATCTGATGGTGTACACTGTTCATCCCACTAGTTTTGGCCATTTCAAGGCCTTATTTCTTGCAAAGCATGCTTTCCTCATTTCCCCCTCTCCCCTATTTTTTTTGTCCCCAGGCTACAGCCTACAGGTCAGCCGCAACCCATGCTATCAACTTTTTCCACATATTGGCATTATTTTCCCTTTTCCTTTGTTTATTTACTTCCCCATTTTTCTTCTCTTTTTCTATGAATTGCTTGTTGTGTTAGGAGTTCATTCTTTTGTTTCCGTTTTTATCTTTAGGGGATCAGGTGGGTACCAGATTTAATAATGGTAGCTGATTATTACATTTATCCTGAAATATTCTTATAATTTATGAGTAATGGCTAAAATTTCAAAAAAAAATTGAATTACTCAATTATTTAAAACCAACCCTTTTATTGTTTGGGGGGGTTGGGGAGCATTGTTCTAACTTTTGTAACGTCTGTTGACAGCAAATAGCATGGGGAAAATTTAACAAAAAGGACGCATTTTTGCACCTCAAATGCGTCGAAGCTCCAGAACACCTTTAACTCTTGAGCCTTCAACACAATGAAACCAAACAAGAGAAGGCAGAGACTTACACTTGAGTGATCTGACGACTTTCATGGTTTCCCCTCAGAATTGTGATTCTATCTCTATAACGGACTTTCAGAGCCACTAAAAGCGTGACAGTTTCCACTGAGTAGTATCCGCGATCTGCATTAAATGAATACATTGTTAGTGGAATTTGATTGTACAGCGGTAGAAAGTAACACAATCTTAGTATCACATAAAAGTTACAATTAATAGAAGAAATTAATCAAATACGACAAATCACAGAAGTAATCCAAGTGTATATACCAATTTACTAAAAGAGCACATTGTGCAGGATAGAGACATAATCTCAAGTCTTTTGCAACGAATTAACGTCACAGTCATACGTAAGATAGAGAATAAAAGAACGAGAATCACCAGATAGGTTTTGTTTACTTTTGGCATCAGAAAAGACTAGTGGAACATGTATCATTAAAGCTTATAAATGTAAAGCTCATAATTTCTATTTCATTTGTATTGCAATACTATCCAATGGACAGTAGGATGAAAAGAAAAGTTGAATATGAATGCAACAGATTTCAAGCTAAAATTTCCTTCAGCATTTCAACATTAGCTGTTACGGAAACAATCGAACAATGTAATTGCCCCAATCGAAATCACCCCAAAACTTAAATTTTCTGTCGCACATTCCGAGTGGCTTGGGACCAATTAAAAGACAGACAACCATAGAAGCATTATTCACCACTAACTTTCTCTTTTCAAAGATATATCAAGCTCACCTGCACTGCGAGAAGCTTGACAATTAATCTCCAAACTCAGTGGAACAAAAAATAATGCGTAATTAATAAGATAACAATAAAGCTCATTCGCCTTTCCGATGGACCAATTAGACATTCTGCAAGCAGTGAACTTCCTTGGGCATTCTTTCTTCTCTCTTTGTTAAAGCAAGCAATAGCAATGTACCCTTCAAAACTGGGTGCGACAATGTTATATCTAAACACGGATAAAACACCTCCACATCAAATTTCTTCAGTTCCCAAAATCATCCATTTATCCTCCGTAACCACTAAAAACAACCGTAGGCAGAAGCAAATCGACGATTTATCCAAGTCACAAACAAGTACCTTTTAAACACACCTAACATTCAAATCATATACATCCATACCAACACAGATGAGAAAACATCTTTCTCATTCATCTAGCAGAAAATCGCAGGAAGAAAGGTAAAAACTCACCAACATAATCGCCCATGAAGAGGTAATTCGTATCTGGAGCATTGCCTCCAATCCGGAAAAGCTCGATCAGATCGTAGAACTGCCCGTGGATATCACCACAGACAGTAACGGGACATTTCACCGGCTGCACATTCCATTCCTCCACCAAAATCGCCCGCGCCTGATCGCACAAAATCTTGACCTCCGCCTCCGACAGCGGCTTGCACTCCATCAATTGCTCTATCTGCCTATCCAAATCCCCATGCCCCGGCATTTTTCACTATAGAAAAATAAAAAAGGCGCAAAATTTCAGCTGCTTGAATGCTCCGCGTCTCTGATCTGAATTTGAATCCGAGATTCAAATCCGAATTACAGAAAGCAAGACTCAATGAGCCGCGGGATCACCTGAGATGTTGATTTTGGATAATGTTTCAGCAAGATACCAGAAATCGGAATTTCTTCATGATTCTCTATTTCTGAGACTTATTTCCATTTCTCCGAGAATCTAAATTCCAGAAATGATTGGGAAAGTATGTTTTTTTAAATAGCATTTATCTGAAAATTTTAATTATATATACAAATATGTGTACGTGTCATGTGTGTAGGGGTTGGAACTTGGAAACAAAGGTGGAATGCAAAACGCAACTGAAATGAAATTAAAATGTAGGTGTGTTTCCGAGTGGACATTATTAATTTATTTAGAAAATCATCTTAACAAATTTATTCAATAATTAAAACAAAATCTGAAAACTGTATAAATGCGATGCGGTGGCCTAATATTATTTAGGTACAAAATTCAATGTAAATTGAGTTCTAAATCAATTTTATTCGAATGTGACGTCAAATCAAAGGTGGTGTGCACTGTCAGTGTGCTTCTTCTTAATTTCAATAATCTACATAATTACCATATTAAATTATTAACTTACTACTCATTTTAGCCATGTATATGCTGTGGTATTATATTACAAGTCGCCCATTTGGGCCCGTTTGACCCATTACTCTTACAAATGGCTGGCCCAATAAAATTTCATATTTAATTCCATCACTATGGAAATTCTTTTTTTTTTTTTTTGGATAAGTCTCGTTCTTATACAATAGTCTGCAAATCTAATGCTCTGACTAAATTTTGCTACTGTGTAATAGTTTGTAGACCTTACACCAAGGTAAATTATAGTAGGAAAGCCTTGTATTTTGGAGATAGTTACGTCAATAATTATTATCATATTAATTGGTAGGGATGTATCTAAGTTATCATGTGACGACACATGAGGGTTTGATGCGAGTTTGGAGAATCTGAAACAACTTTAGCAATTTTGAAAGGACTAAAGTCTGATGACCAAAACAGTGCATGCAGTGCCACATTAACAAAAGAATCTGATGAAAAAGACTAACCCCCAACCAACCAACCAACTTTCATTCATGGATGCTTTCTGTTTTATTTTAAATTGCCGATTATTGTCAGTAAATGAAATAATTTAAATTCTTATTTTATCACCCAACTTTCCTTTTCATGTAATTCCGATTCTCTACTTCAATTTTATTTTGTTTGAAGACTAATGAATGAGCCGTTATATCTACAGTGCATGGCGGCTACTAGTATATTATATAATTCCACTAATCTTTCTTAATTTCAAGTGTACTTTTTGGTAATATTATATATTTAGTAGTAGCTTAAAATTTACAAATATAATATATGATTTTTTTTTTGTTTTTTTACTTGGAGAAGAGTAACAATGGGCAGTGGAGTTTGAACCATAAACTTGATTATTTATATAATGAAATTTGCACTGTCTGAAATCTGAATAACCCCTCCAAGACATGAAATGTGATAGCGTAGATTAACAAGGATATTATAGTACTTCATTAATTACAAAACATTGGGATAAACTTTTTCCGATTATAATATTTTGTAGGATATTCTCTAGTTTCAAAATTATTATTTACAAAATGAATGAATGAATGAAATTAAGCTCAGGTAAAACAACCTTCTTACATCCATTAAAAAAAAATGCAGAATCGTGATTAGAGAAAATCTAGCTAGAATTACATCAACACTGTAATAAAAATATCCTGTTAACAAACTTAGCACATATCTATAACCCCTAGCTAATCCCAAACTAAAACATATTAAATCTGAACAACCTCCTCACATTTATTTATCCTTCACTTAAGCATGGCCTGGTGGTCGATGAGCTTTGCCAGCTCCTCTGTTGCAAAGAAAACGAAAATTCCAATTATATTTTATATTTTATTTCGGAACTAAAATATTGATAATAATAATAAAATTCCATATCTAAAGCAGGAATAGAATCTTAGACGTCATAATTAAGGATCAATGTCGTGTTTTATTCTCTCTGTTTTTTGTTGATTAACAGTGGATCACGGTAAACTTAGAATTATATATGATGATGTCTGAACTCGAAAATTTCCTTGGTTTTATATAATTTGTGGGTTTGGCGTGTTAGCTACAAATAGTGCGGATATAATTTCGACTCACTCAATATAGACATATATATACCCAACACTCTCTAAAAAAACATATATACATACTTATTAGTAGTTTTTCGCATGATTCCATAAGAATTCTGATGTAACTCTGTTTTTTAATAGTTTTTCTTGCATATGCTCTTCAGTGATATCAGATATTACACGTAGAATCCATGTAACTTGATTATGAAGTTCCAAAGATATATAAATTATATATAATTAGGGAGAGATTCAAATAAATATCTTCTCAAAGTGAGCAAATGGGAATTTCTTGCATTAAATGTATAAAGTATGTGCATTGTAATAAAAATAAGGTGTATTAATATTATTCTAGTGTATCGGTTCAATGTAAGTGATTTGTAGATTAAGAGCAACTCATTTATAGATATAGTTCAAACGTTAAGAAGATTTTTATTTAAACCCAACCCTATATATATATATATATATATATATATTGATCGAATTACGTATAACAGTTAGATGTCTCAACATATAACATTGTAATTATATTTGTACATGCCAATGCATATAATAATAATAGATCATACTATACTCTGTTATAAAGCTATATTGTACTTACTTAATTTTGGTAAAGTGGTTAGGCTAACAATAAAGGAGGGAGTATAAAAAGGAACACAAAAAGAAAAGGCAACAGAATTTACCCTCAAAAGTGAGGGAAATTAGAAATACAAAAGATTTGTATGATGTTTGAATAGAGTGATGATAATGTTATAAGTAAGGTTTTATTATTGGTGTGCTTAATTTTCTAGTATAATTAATTAGATAACAAAATAAAGTACATTTTCGAAAATTGCTATAGCTTTTCAGAGATAGTACGTACACAAAATTGAGTCGTTATAAAAAATTAAAAATACATAGTTAAATTCAAGTTTTCACAAAATTGGTTTGTCCCTGAATTGAACACATATCACCGTATAGTGATGTACAAGTGGAAATTAAGAGAGACGAGAGACGAGAGTCGAGAAAAAGGGAAGAGCAACTGAGCAAAGCAAACCCAAACCTGTTATGGATGGGGTCAGGCCCATTAGGAACCCTCCTTTTGCTCATATACTTAAGCTCCAATTTTGAAACAACTCTATGCTTCCTTTTCACCATATTCGCAGCTTCAACAAAATCATTCTCCATGCTTCCAGAAGCTTCTTTTTTCATTACTAGTAATCCAGCAGCCCTAGTTCTTGGTTCTTGGTGGTGGTGATGATGCTGATGAGCCTCAACGATCAAAAATCGAAGAAATCCGAGCAATAGAAGCAATCCAAGACAGGCTTCCAAGAAGTGGCTGCGTCTGCTCATCTCCAAGAATGTGTTGAGGTGATTAGGGAGAGGGGTTTATTTTTGTTTGGGTTTTCAACTGCATGGCTAGGGTGGTTTGGTTTCTTTATAGGTGGTTGGACTGATTCTGTTTGCTTTATTCATTCTAGAGAGAGAATGGAATTTTCCAAAATTAATGACGATTCTAAATTTCTAATCATATCTTTTGTAAATTTCACCCTTTATTGCATTCTAATTTGTAGGTGTTATATTATAAACGCTATTTTCTATATATGGAACTAAGTTTGAGCCATGTTTGCAAAGTTATTTAATATAAAAATTTAATGTTTTAGCAAATAATTAATATAGGATTTAATAACATTTAATATACATGACTTTCAATAGTTTTTATCGAAATGGTGATTAATTACTAGAAAATTTACTAGTAATTTAAGGGCAACGTATTCATCTAGCCATTCATCATAAATAATGTGTAAGATGTATAAACGATTCCATTTATGTAATTTGAAATCGGGTCCACAGATTGTTTTAGTAATAAGCCAAAATTTTATTTTATTTTATTTAACTTAGTTGAAGAAGTGACAATTTTAGTTATTAGAATTTCAAAATCCTGCAATTTTAATTTTATAATCTTTTAGGATAAAAAAATTGAGAGTAAAATGTTGATTTTTTTTTTGACCTAACAAATTGCGTAGCGATTTAATTTAACATTTAATTACATTTTGCGTTTTTTGCCACCCAACTATTTCTACTAGACCAAAAAATGTATCTAAGTCTGTCTTCTTACACACACGCACAGAGAGAGAGAGAGAGAGAGAGAGAGAGAGAGAGAGAGAGAGAGCGAGCTTGCTTTATCTTGTGTACTGGCGGCTTGTTTGAAGGCTTGAAGCCATCCTTTCTTTCACCCTTTTTATAAAGGTCTTGACTGAACAGGCAAATATATCAATCTTCAAATAAAAGAGCATACAACTCTATAGTCGCACCTCATTATTAAAGTACAGGGACATCATGCTAAAGCTGGAGTATAAGGCTACTAATTTTAAATAATATATACAGGAAAAGAATGGTATATGATTTCCTTTTTAAATAAACAAACGGTGTTAGTCAAAGATAATTTATGAAATGGAAGATTGAAGAGTTAGGATTTTTTAATGAGAGATTTTTTTGGAATAATTGTACAATCAATTGAAGAAGATATGATTAACAAGTTTAGGGTTTCTTGTGGTCCTCCTCTATATCATATCATATCTATACGTAATGCTCAAGGACAAGAACCACTCTTAGTTGGAAAATGATCGTTGATCATCTGGATTTAATGGACAGCAGAATATACTGGAAAGTGACAAAAATGAATCTGGATTCTTTGCTGCAAACAGAAGGGTATTTTAATTTATCGTCTATAAATACACCAACTTAGCCCACATATATTGTTCAAATTTATTTTTTCAAGAATTGAAAGCAGACATTCAGTAAGGAGTGAGCACATATTAGCAATTCACTATTAGGTGGTCTAGATTGAATCTTCTTCTACGTGTTGAGCTTTTGATTTGGGAATATATATATCCTTCTGCCTGAGTAGATTGTGGAGCACATTTTTAAGGAACACTGCCAAAATCTAAACAAATCTGAGTGTCGGAGAACCAAATAATACTTTATATATGACTGTAATGGCTTCATTTGCAAGTTTAATCAAATCTTTGAAAGGGAAGAATAGTCACCAACCTTGATATGCAACGCGGATTCTGTCCTGTTCAAGCAAGATAAAAAATTCGTAAATTTTTTCTTAGGAATTTAATAATTCTCAAATTATAGAGGGTGGTAGACTCAAAACTCAAAACTCAAAAGTCAGTACCTGTTAGCAAATCGATCATTAATCTAGAAAGAATGTGTAATTAATTGGGTGAGATTTTGAGTAATTAATGAATGAGGTTGAAAGAATCAAAACGTAAAGTCTTGTCGTCTTTATAGATTCGTACAACTGTGGGTATTGTCCAAATTCCTATGATTTTGCTGTTACTAAAGCAAGAATAATTCGGACATATATTTGATAGTGAAGAATCTGAGGCTGTTGATTTGCCATGTAAAAAGCATACTAGCATTGATTTTGAAGAGGGTGCTTAACTTTGTCGCACAAGCTTCTCTGTGTTTGCGAATTGGATATGTTCAAGTACACTTCTTTAAGGAATTTAAGCCCGCGATAAGGTATCTCACGCACTAGCTTTTCTTCTCTCTCTCTCTCTCTCTCTCCCCGTTTGCATGAGCTTTAAGAGGTGCATTTAGACAACACTACGTGTAAACTATGGAATAGCAGAACACTCCCAACACACTATGGAGTATTAAATTAACCAACAATTTATATTGTTCCGTGTAGTGATGGAAGTAATGATGTAGAATTAATCATATTTTTTTGTCCCAGAAACCAAAGGGTGTAAAACAATGGAAACAAATACTTAATATGTACAGAAATATGAAACCAATTCAAACAATTTTAATGAAGGAAAAAGCTAATACATGTATATATGATGATTCTTGATTCATGTTTCTGTTTACTTCAAATCTATAATATCTCTGTGATGGCCCTTTTATATATACTGCTGGTTTCTCCTGCTAACATCTCATTTATAAATTGCAGGGTCATGAAAATGTAAAAAATTAGGATTATTTTACATGCTTAATACATATAATGTGGGAGAGAGAAAATATGGTACTTGAATCCTCAACCAAAGACACAATTAGATGTGTGAATATAAAGGAGAGAGAGAGTGGAAGGGAAGGGTGAAATGAATGATCCTCCTGTCAAGCATTCCTCTATCTTTGGGAAACAATCATGGAGCCAAGTATTTAGTAGAGGATATCATTGAGTCCTAATTCTTAGACTAGAGATAATGTGATATATTACTTAACAATATATTTAGCATATCAAACATGCACCTTCTTTCATTTTGGCAAAATACAAACATTTTTTCTTGTCCCATCTCTCTGGTTCATCCATGGAGGAAAACACGTCGCCTCGACGTATCAGATGGCCGGACAGGTACAACCGGGTTAGCACATTGGAGGTGGAAGATCAAGCTCATGCAACCTCAACAGAATCCGAGCTTAGAACCTTGTGCCACGATCTCCACGTGCAGATGCAGTCTGCATGCAATGTCATAGATTGGGATCGCATATTCATGACAGCCTTAGCCACAATCTCATTAGTACTAGTTGTGTTTGCATTCTTTCCATATCTGCAAACTCAGATTGTGACAGACCAGCAATTCCAGCATCTCTTTGTCCTAAAATCTTTGACAATCTCGGAGTTTCAGGCTGCACCGGATCGGGTGACCGGGAAATGTGATGTTAGGTTCAACATCAGCAATCTTGGTGAGAGAAGCATCTACCACGAGACGTCTGTGATGTC
>JAYDZE010555837.1:0-13088 GCA_034509125.1 Monilaria moniliformis | reverse complement strand
TCGCTATGATTGCAGAAAAATTAGGACTTTAAATTATGTAGTTTTTAGTTAATGTAATCGTAGGAATTTTAATTATGTCGTTTTTGCTTTTTATTTTGTGTTTTTTAGGATTTTAAATTATGTATGTTTGAATTTTAATTAAGTACTTTTCGAATTTCGTGTCTACATTTTACAAATCACTTAATTGCGAATTTATATATAAAATTGAAGAAAAAAATTAAAGTAAAAAATGATAAAATGATAAAAATTGAGTTGTGGCTGATTTGAGGCTGAGATAATGGTATTGTGGCTGAAAAGTAAACTGCTGACGTGACAGCCGAAAATTGAGTTGTGGCTGGATTTCTTGGAACTGGGATAACAACAGCCTAATAACAACCAATGAGGGGAGAAACATCAAATTCTTAAAGAAGAATAAAAATGGTTGGCAGAGAGAGAGAGATGATCATTAACTTTGACTCTCGAAGCTCATGTCCAAAATTCTACAGCTCACATAATAAAACATTAAAGAAAGTCTCAAATTCCGAGACAATTGACTAATATATATTCAAATTTTTTAGTTTATCAATTTCTATATTACAACTATGCGTATTTAGTCGGCAGCGCATATCTCTATTTTCGCAATCTAATGAGTAATGAGAAATAAATTAACATAATATGTATATATGTCGTTTTGTCAATTTTTATAATTTTCAAAAATCAAGAAATTTATCTATTTTAATTGAATTTACATTTTTCATATTTACCCATCCACGTTAGTTAGAAAGGATGATAATATTTTTTTAACTCTAATTTCAAGAAGAAAATTGTTGAATCTTTCTTCTTTGAAACTTTTTGACAGAAACAAGTTAATGGGAAATATATAGAAAAAAGGACAAAGAAAAGATGCAAATAAGTTAATATTTCTGAACAATCTATCAATTTATATTGAACTAAATTAATTATGTTAGAATTAGCTTATATATAATTTGATCAATTAATTAATTGACTAAATAAATAGTTATATTTTTCAGATTCATTAATTTGGTCTTTAGGTTGGGTTCAAAAAATAGCTAATGTTGTAACCTAGATTTTGTTGTATTATAAGACAAATTTATTAAAGCATAATTAGTGGATATTGCTATAGTATAAATTGATTTGAAATAGAAAATGAGTAGTAGAATAATTTTTAATTGGAACTCTTGAAATGACTACAAATGTGAGTTTATAAATTTAAAATAGGCTTGATGAATTATACAATTTCCAAATTTTTATTTTAATTTTAGTTTTAGTCTTTTATTATTTATAATATTTACTATATAAGATTTGAATGGGTTCGACAGATTTAACATGTATTATTATACGAGTTTCATGAGAACAAATAGCAAAATCACTTATTATTTGAGATTAGGGCAAATACAAGTGTATAACTTATAAGTTAATCTTGGTGGAATTCTTGAGGAAGATAAGTTATCTCACCACTTTGGTGAGATAGGTAATCTAGGGAAAAATGTGATTTTAGCACGGGCCTTACTTATATCTCGGGCTTTCAAGATTAGAAATCTAGGATACCAAACACTTAAATAAATATAGATATGACACTTATCTTAGGCTTATCTTATCTATCAAACATGCCTTATATTGTATTAATAGGCTAATAGCATTGTGTTTTTGCTTACATAGCATTAAATTTGAATAGTGATAGCATTACATGTGGATCATATGTACATAGCATTATGTTTATGCTAAAATAACATTATAGCTTTACATTGCTAATCTGGCATATTGTATTAATGACATTATTCTTTTTCCTTTAAATAACATTACATCTCTTTGCTATTAGCATTAAATATCATTAATTTTAGCAATACTAAAAATAGCAATATAGATGCTATGGTTTATTATTAGATTTAATATATTATTAATAAATTTTTAAATCCTTATTTACAAAAAGGGTAGTTGCGCACTAGATATTCTGTTCAAAATCTAATTTGTTTAAAATGTTCTTATTTTTCACTAGGTTATTATTTGTTTTTAAATTAATGCTAAGATGGATGTTTACATTACTTCAACTAGTCACAATGATATAAATTTATCACTTCAGCTAGCCATAACAATATTAATTCGATAGAAATTGACAACCGTATGAAAAATCAGAACAATTGAAAGTTCATATATTTGGAAGCAGAATTTTTAGTTCATGTTAAAAAAATCAGAATTAAGTGAAAGTTTGTACGAGTGTGTTTGGTATCATGAAATTGAGGGCTTGGATTTGGAATTGAAGACTTCAACTCCAAATCTATTGTTTGGTACACAGAAATATTTGGATTTGAAATTGAATTCAAATTCCAAATCTCTCAATTTCACTATTTGAATTTCATAGCTAAACTAAATAATTAGAATTACATATCCCTAATGTATGTCATCTCTCACAGACACACCCTCACTTTCTTTATTTATTTCTCTCTCTCTCTTCTCTTCTCTCTCTCTCTCTCCCATACACACATACACACCCACCATCTCTTTCTTTCTCTTTCTCTCTCTCTATCTCTCTCTCATGCACACACTCCTCTATCTCTCTCACACACATCCCCTCTCTCTCTCTCTCTCACACACACGTACATTTTTTTTGTCTCTCTCTCTATGTCACACACACCACTATCTCTCTCTCTCTAGTTTTTTTTCATCTAATTTTTAAATTATATTTTTAGTCACTTCATTTAGAATTTTCATGGTTTGTTCTTCAGAAAATTTTAGAAGAAAAAAATATATTTATTCATTTGATGTGAATACAATATTTATGAAAGAGTATGTTTGATACCATGTATTTGTTTAATACTAGATTTACAAAATAAATAAAAAGTACACGCATACACATACCCTAGATGCTACATAATGTATATAAATAAAAAATAAAATAAATTATTCAATTAAAAGTTAATTTCAAATTTTTGTTAATTTATTTACTTACCAAACAAAATATTTAGAATTATAATATAATTCTATATTAATTACTTAATTTATCAAATAATGTTTTTTAAATTAAATTAGAATATTATAACTTCAAATTCCGTTGTATAAAATTACAATTACAACACAATTCAAAACTCATTCTATCAAACACACCCTATATATAACGGAAAGTAACATTCACAACATATCATTATATATGTTTTAACACACATGAAAAAATAAAAAACTCTAATAAAATTTGACCCATAATATTGCCCTCTATTTATAAAAATACACCCAAAAAAATCGTGGATCATTTAGGATCACCAAGGGCGAAATTCTAAAATCCTCGTATTCAAACTTTCCACCAATAGTCGACACCAAATTTGGAGCATAAAAGTTAATTAAAACAAATATTAAAAATAGCTCCACCACAGCGCGCGTCAAGATATTTGCACCAACACGCCACATCAGAGTGACACGTAGCGGTGAAATCTCCATCTCCTCTCCTCCTTCATTACTTTAGATTGGCTCCCATTTCCCCCGGCCCCACTTCACCTGCCACACTCGTTAATTCAGTTAAAATTCCCCCATTTGATGATAAAAAATAACACTCACATTCATAATCTCTGCTTATTCCCGCGGATTGATTGTATTGAAATTCTCAATTTCCCACTAGTTTGGAAAAATCAAAATGAGTTCATCCCTTCTCTACAATCCAATCAATCCCTCCGCCGCAATTTCGCCAAGAACGATTTTTTCCCCGGCGAAAATCCGCGGCGCCCCGAGCAAGAAGACAGTTTCGGGCAAGCAGGAATATGGGGTCTCAAAGAAAGTGGCGGCGGTGAGAGCTAGTGTGGCGGAAGCTCCGAAAGAGGGGAGCTCCAGTGCGGCGGAGAAGAAGCTGAGGATTCTGGTGGCGGGTGGCGGGATTGGGGGGTTGGTTTTCGCGTTGGCGGCGAAGAGAAAAGGGTTTGATGTGGTGGTTTTTGAGAGGGACTTGAGTGCGATTAGAGGGGAGGGGCAGTATAGGGGTCCGATTCAGATACAGAGCAACGCTTTGGCGGCTTTGGAGGCGATTGATATGGGCGTTGCTGAGGAGGTTTTGAACACCGGCTGCATCACCGGAGATCGGATTAACGGCTTGGTTGATGGGGTTTCCGGCAATTGGTATGTTTTTCTTGCTTGAATTGCCTTCTTGGAGGTGGATTTTGAGTTCCTTTTATTATTGTGTTTATTTGTTTTAAGGGACATTAGTTTGTGGATTACTATATTTTGATCGAATTCTGGTTTTGCACATCAGCTAAAAGATATGCATCATAACTGCTGAACGTTCAACTTTAACTAATTTTACTGACAAGGTCGGGTAGCTTAAAAATATGCATCAAATTTGGTCCCATATTCAAATCAACTTTAGTAAATCGGTTAATCATGTGCAATTTAATTGAAAATAACTGCGTTTAGCAGGTAATATTAGCCGATTTACCCTCGTTGGATTTTCAGGCAACGGTGTAAACATTAAATTAGGCAGAAATCCAGTTCATTAGATGGTATTCCCTAGATCCCAAATAAGTGTTCTCTTGCCGTTAAGACACACAGACCAAGCTAGGGGCAATGTTACTCTTACTATCCCTAATTACAATATTGAAAACTGAAAAAGAACAAAAAAAAAAAAAAAAAAACAATTGCATTAATGACAAGGGTAAAATGGGATGTTTGGCAGCTTTTTATCATGAAATTCTGAATGAGGCACTTATTTGGTGGCAGAATTGATTTCTGAGTAGGACGCTTATTTGGGGAAGGAGGAAGTAGTTTTGAAAGATGGGACCTAAAGAATTCCTAGTTTTAAATGGAAGTTGAAGTTTTGGTTGCATGTCTGAAGTTGTTGAATCCAATTTAATGCACCTATCACATTCTTGAAACTATGCTTATGGGATATGAGGCACACCTTGAAAAAGACATGAAAATTTGAATAGGGGAGGGAAGGTTTGGCAAGAAATGGTTGTTTTTCGCAGTATTCGCTCCATTTAAAAGGCTATTATAATTCTCATTTTGACTGTTTAATGTGGTTCGATTTCAATAGAATGATAGAGTTGATTATCAGGTACGTCAAGTTTGATACGTTCACCCCTGCAGCAGAGAGGGGACTCCCAGTGACTAGAGTCATCAGCCGCATGACTTTGCAACAGATCCTTGCAAGTGCAGTTGGGCCTGAGATTATCATGAACGAGAGCAATGTCATGGACTTTGTCGATGATGGTGAAAAGGTAACCTGATGTTGTGTTTGTGTTTGTGTTGGCTCAGTTGTAGATTGGTTAATGCATGAGAACAAAGATCTTCTAAAATTGATGGTTGTTTATTTATCTGCTTCAAACACTTGAAGAGTAGTTGTTGATTCTGCTATATCTGCATTCAGGTGACCGTGAAACTCGAAAATGGACAATCTTATGAAGGCGATCTTCTTGTTGGTGCAGACGGGATATGGTCAAAGGTAGATACTTCGTTTCTTTTCATCAATATGAATCCATAGGACAAGTTTAGAAAGAGATAAATGTTGCTTGGCATGTATTGCTTAGAATATGTAGGCATGCAATCAAATATTCAGTCACTTGATGCTTCTCAAGCAACTACGATAGTTTAGCAGCGTGGTAGAATTATAGCTAGAAATTTCTCTGCATTTTGTTTCTGACAATGGGAGTGATGAATTTGATGTAGGTGAGGAAGAACTTGTTCGGGCAAACTGAACCGATATACTCTGGCTACACATGTTACACGGGAATAGCAGATTTTGTGCCTGCTGACATCGAGACAGTAGGGTATGGCTTCGTGTCTAATGTTTCCCCGCTATATTAGCCAGCCTGCTCTATGTATGCTTGATGTGCACGAGGCTTATGCAAATCAACTATTTTGAAGGTACCGCGTGTTTTTGGGCCACAAACAATACTTTGTTTCCTCAGATGTGGGAGGTGGGAAGATGCAGTGGTATGCATTCTACAACGAAGCACCCGGTGGAGTTGATGATGAAAATGGTAAATATGCTTCATTGCTTTCACATGCATCAACGGCTGCTTTTGAATCCATGTATGTTATTGCATCAATGAAATTTAAGCCAATATGGAATACATTTCTTGAAATTAACATTCATTTACCTGCCCCAAGATTGAGACATGAAGGGGTGTTTCTTTTGAAAATGACGCCCAAACAAATCCGAGTCTGAAGCATGATATTGGCCGTGGCTAACATGATTTTTATGAATTGTGAATAAAATCAACAGTTCTGAACAAAAATTAACAATTTCTGTAAAAGTTACATTTGTTTTGAATAAAAGTGACAGTTCTTGCGAGCGTGCATTGTGAGGGAGAGCGCACATGAGTGCTTCTCCATGATCGGTGTACCTTATATGCTTTCTTGTTTTTGAAGGTAAAAAGGCAAGGTTGTTAAAGTTATTTGAAGGTTGGTGTGATAATGTTATGGATTTGCTGCTTGCCACTGAAGAAGAAGCAATTCTTCGAAGAGACATATATGACCGGTCTCCAATACTTTCATGGGGAAAGGGCCGTGTGACATTGCTTGGTGACTCAGTCCACGCGATGCAACCGAACTTGGGCCAGGGAGGGTGCATGGCCATTGAGGTAGCGTTTGTTCCCGTTTTTAACCAAACCTCCTAAACTAAAAAACACCTGGAAATTTGATCTGCAAAACAAGCTAATTGAATATTGTTAGCTTTTGTGATCATTTTAGCATTTCAATATCTGTTTTTTCTTATAATGAACGATTTCCAGGACGGATATCAACTTGCACTCGAGCTTGAAAAGGCTACGAGGCAAAGCATTGAGTCAGGAAGCCCAATCGACATAGTCTCTTCTTTAAGAAGGCAAGAGTTTATAACTTTGTACACAGAAGCACTCGTCCCCCTTTGTGTAGACACGAAAATGCTCTGAACCTATACAGGAAATTGACTGTCCCTTAGATTTGCTCTGTTTCAGTTATGAGAATGCTCGAAAACTTCGTGTTGCAATCATTCATGGACTTGCTAGAATGGCTGCGATCATGGCATCAACTTACAAGGCGTATCTGGGAGTCGGGCTCGGGCCGTTGTCTGTAAGAATTATTGCATTTGCTTATTCATAACATGGAATGAGAGTGCGTGCTTAAGGTTGTCTGAAATTGATAGGATTTTGTACTCTGTTTTGCAGTTCCTGACGCAATTTAGAATACCGCATCCCGGAAGAGTCGGGGGAAGGTTCTTCATCGACATCGGTATGCCTCTGATGCTGAGTTGGGTTCTTGGTGGCAACGGGTAAAGTTATTTGTTCAAAATATGATATCGCCTTGTTGCAAATCTTATCATTATCTAGCCTGGAAAGTAGCAATAAGTGATAAATAAAATAAATTATGAGGTTTTTACACTTAAAACTCCAAGGGGTGGCATTTGTCCCTCCTGGGCCTTTACTAGCTCCACCCCTGCTGAAAGTGGTATGGAGGGAAAGAAAAAACAGGTTATTCTTAAAGTATTAGTCAGAATTTAGAACTTTGACTCTATTGTAATTTTTTAGCCTAAGTTTACAAATATTATAGACGGAGTGCGTATTTATATCCATTGTTCACTTAATGGCTCAACCCAAGTTTTCGGCCAACTGAAGCTCACATGTAGTGCCGGAAGCTGATTTGGCAACACTGCCATTCTTTTCAATTCACATTCAATCCTTTAATTTCAAACCAGCGTCCAACGTTTACACCTAGCTTGAGTTGGCTGAATTTTTTGATTCGGGCTATTAAATAAACTATGGAGATAATAATAACACACATATCTGTAATCAAGCTAAAGAGTCACAATGTGGGCAAACTTCACGCTATCATTTGAGAATAACCTAAGAAAAAAATGATCATCTTGTCTGAGATATGATAGTATTTGAGAACTATACACTCTTGAATTTTGGAATGAGTCTGCCTTCAATGTTGAAGAAACTAATGGGTATTCTTATTTGTATACTTTGCAGCTCGAAACTTGAAGGGAGAACGCTGCAGTGCCGCCTTTCCGACAAAGTGAGCTTCTGAAACAACTAGTAAAATAGCTTTCTTGATAGGTTGCAATTACTATAGCTAACTTGTTTCTTTTCAACTTGTGAAGGCTAATGACCAGCTACGGGAATGGTTTGCAGACGACGATGCTCTAGAGCGAGCTCTTGATGCAGAGTAAGTTTACCCCATATTTTGAACTCATCTACCTCCATCCTATTAGCTCACCTTCACTTTACATACACAGTTGGTTTCTGTTTCCAATCGGAGATTCGACTGCAGCATCTGAGACTATATTCCTAAACCGAGATGACAAGAACCCTTGCGTGATCGGGTATGCACACATCTTGTCCCAATCCACATTTACTTGTTGGGGGTCTTGGGATTCATGGCGTAACTTTTTTTTTTTTTTTATCATCTTAGGAGTGTATCGCATCCGAACATCCCAGGAGTGTCGATAGCTATACCGTCACCTCAGGTGAGACTCTTTCCTTGTTGAGCGTGCCTCAACTTTCCCTTTACCGATCACATTCTCAACGAGAAAATGTTGTAGGTATCTAAAATGCATGCTCGTATAAGCTACAAAGAGGGGGCGTTTTACTTGACAGACTTGAGGAGTGAGTATGGGACCTGGATTTCAGAGTAAGGACTTTATCTCTTTGTTTCCCTCGAGCTTATTCCCATGATGACCTTTTTAGCCTGAATTTACAAATATTACAAATATAGCATATACCTTTCTTGTTATTTACTTAATCGCCGGAAGCTAGTTTGGCAACAATGCCATTCTTTTTAATTCACATTCAATCATTCATTGCCAAATCAGCTTCGCTCAAGTGAACAATAGCAATCAAAGTTTGGCCTATAATTTAAGAATAGCCTCAAAAAACCATAGCAATCTAAGAAGGTTAGAACATGTTTATTTTCCAGCAACGAAGGCAGGCGGTATCGTGTCTCCCCTAACCTGCCTACTCGTTTCCGGACCACCGATGTGATAGAGTTTGGGGCTGATAAGAAGGTTAGACTTTGGCCTCATATTAGCCTTTAAAATTATGTCTTTGAGTTATTCATTTCTTCTTCTCGGTGTCATTCTGCGCAGGCTGTTTTTCGTGTAAAGGCCATGAAATTTCCTCCCAAGACGACCAAGAAGGACGAAAATGAACTTCTGCAGGCAGTATAGCTCCGGTTGAAGAAAAGGAACTTGTACAGGATTTAATTGCGGCAGAGTGAAGCTGCCGAGATTTTGTTTAGTGCAGGAAGCAGACCACAGCAGATTTATGTGTAAAGTTTGAGGGCTAAATCCTAATGTTTAGATCATAATTAGCAATAGAACATACATGTATATAGATGATGATTACAATGCTATGCGTGGTTCTAGCATCTGCCTTGTGAGCACCATTATTAGTCACTCTCTCTAAAATCATTTGTTCACTCTCTCTCTCTCTCTCTCACACGCAAGCAAAAATTGCTCCATGGACATTATATTTCAGCCAAAGATTTAAGATTATTCATCCAATTTTGCATTAAACAGGTTTGCAGCCAAAGAGCACCATATACAAATATTAAGATGGTCAACAACAAAGAAAAAATTGTTATGACGGAATAGGGTAATTAAGTAATCGAAATAAACATAAAGGTAAAGAGACACAGATTTACGTGGTTCACCAACGTTGTGTTGGCTACGTCCACGGGCAAGAATGGAGAACAGATTGTATTATGACAGCGCATATTGTACATATTCAAGGCATACTAACAAAAATAGCATAAACAATCTACAGATTTTCATTAGTTTTTCTAAACAAATTCACAAATAATCAAAAAACATAAAACATCTAATTAACTTCAATTGATTGAACCTCACTAGTCAAGACTGAAAAGTGATAAACGCCATAACCCCGAGTGCCTCAACGTCACAAAATCATTCAAGCCCTATTCATCCAAAAAGGGAAGTCAGGCCTTCAAATTTCATAAGAGAGTCCAAAATGTACATAGGCAATACCACAAATAGTTGGTGAGCATCAGCTGTGCCTCTATTGGTCGCCATCACGTTTCTTGGGCTTGCGGTAATTCTGCTCGATTTGCTTGGCTCTCGAAAGTCCGGCGTTGAAGAGCTGCCGAATGTTAGGAACGTTGTAATTCTGGGCTACGTAGATTCCGCAGGCTGTCCCCAAAATGAATGAGAAGCTGCTCTTTATTATGCCCATTTCATCGTCGTCTACAGTTTTTGTGAGGGTGATTTCTAGACCACGGGATTTATTTGAAGAGAGAGAGAGAGAGAGGGAGAATTCTAGTAGATGGACAAATTCATAAATCATAGTATGATGCATAATGTCAAATTAGTAGTTAATGTTTTAATTTTATTGATAACTTGAAAATTCTAACCTATCGTGTCTACTCGCAGTTTAGCCGATGGTCATAGGGTTTGGAAATATTAAACAGAGAATAGAAATTAAAAATATCTGAAATATAATATCGAGAAAGAAAAAAAATTTGTTTTAGGTACTATTTTATATAGTGATTTTAACTTAAATTTAGGCTGGCCTACAGATATAAAATGTTTGCTTAACATGTTTGTTTCTATAGATTCTTTCTTGGTTTACATGATGATGGGTCAAAAGGAGAAAATGCTCATTATTTGTTCAATAAGTACGTTGAGTTAATGAGGAGCGGATGCCAAACAGACTGTCCGTCGGTAATCCCCCAATAAAGTACGACAAATTTTTCTCTATCAGAGATTCCGTCGGTAAAATGCGTTTTTTTTTTTGTAGTATGAGTTTGCTCATGAGCTAACGAGTTGATTATTCCAAACTCAAGCTTGACTCATTTAATTAAGGATTTATACTAAATGAGCTCGAACGAGTTTTCATAGACAGTAGTAGCTTGACTCATTCACTGTCTTATATACATATATTCCAATATTGATATTTTAAATTTGTAAGGAGCTAAATTATTCATACAATCACGATTTGAATTCTTTATTCATACTAACTTTCCAATTTCTTTTATCATGAGTTTATATACATAGAAAGAAAGAGAATATATACTCAGGCCAATTCATTGATTTTGTTTATCCAATAGTTGATTTTTTTTTGCATTTTAAAAATTGTAAACAAATTTTTTTTAATGGTATGAAAGGTAATAATATATTTTTGGCACTTAATGTTAGTTACAATAAAATCTTTTGACTATTCATTCTTAGTTGTTCGTCTCAAACGTGTATTACTTTGGTTTTTATATGATAGGACTATTAGAACGTATCAGACAAATGAATTGAACTATGTACTACATGTCTTATTATGTAAGTTATTACTGTAAATTGACGACCACGATCAATTATTGACGTTTGCATAATGTAATAACGTTTGAGTTCTAAGAAATTGATAGTAAATTCTAAGCTTTTTTTTTAAAGCCCTACATAGCAGTTGTCAAAATCCATCAGTGAAGAAAAACTATAGCTAGAGACTCGATAGTGCTAAATTTAATAATTCCGAGACAAATATTTACTTCTGTTAAGATTAAAAAAAGAAAATAATAACATAAATAACAAAATTAAGAATACTTGAAAAAGCAGCTCCTATAAATACAATCTAACACTGATGAGAGACTCAATTCATGTTCAAATGCAATCAAGAGGCCCACTATGTATAGATAATAAAGAAAATAATATTTTTACATAATTTGTATCCAGTTATGTAGAAAAGCAATCACAGCACATATTCAATATTTTAACATTTTACCTATATCACTGAAATAAAATTTGACAAACCATGGGTTGGAGCTTCAGCCTTAATGCAGATGACAGAATTCTTGATGCACTCTCAGAGCGGATTTACTCTTCAATACCTTGTCCGCCTTATTCCCCTGAAATGTTATGACTGATGAGGCACCCAAATTGGATAATTGAGATACCGATCAAACTTGGGCAACTATCATTGTACCGTGGAGATTTAGAGCGGGAGTAGGAACGGGAACTTGAGTAGGAGCGAGAAGAAGAATGAGATCTTCGGGAAGAATGAGGCCGTGAATGTGAACGAGAGCGAGAGCGAGACCGTGACCGTGAGTGATATCTCCGTGAACTCCTTCCCTTGCTTGGACTCCGGCTTCGCCTGTATCTTCTGGAATAGGAAGATATAATTGCAAACTCTCAACCATACCGGTTTCACATAAAAAGCAGAAGACAACAAATCACACTTGGGGGGTGAGCAAAAATTATGTCAATCTATTCTACACCAATCATTACATCAATCCAGTTAAAACTCAAGTCCGACTAAAATTGATGGAAATATAAACATATTAGTACTAAACAATGGATGTAATCTGACACCATATCCAGAGAAGCAACCCAAAGACTGTCGTAATTTAATGTGATTCAGAGTTGAGGAAGAACTTCCAGATTCTATCACAGAAATATGGTTAGGTGTGCTACTAGGTCCAGAAAATGGTTACCTCTGCAACGTAACCATCTATCATGTCAAGGAACACCTGCTTACACTTGTGACCCGTGGCTATATGTTCTATGTCAGAATCAAATCATCAATCAACACTAACGACCATTAGTAATCTATATCATGAATAGAAACCCTACAAACTCCAATTGTATATGAATTTCACTTATTCTTCTATAGTCACAAGACCATTATGGCTTTTACTCACATGAAGCTCCCACAGATCATTCCAGCGAAGAATTCTCTAAATTCAATGTATCATGTCACATATTCTCATTCTCAATAATTTGGCATATGAATCCATAGTTGCTATGTATTTTAAAAGTCTAAGCAAGGGCTGGGCTTGAGTAGATTAGACCCGTAAAGCATATCTTTTTGAATTTACATGTGTCATTCAGTAGGCCAACTCCTACTTTTCACACAGAATAGCCAAGCAGGAACTTATATCTGAAGCAGTATCAAACATGAGGAAAAATACAATTTCTTTGACCAAAAAGAAAAACCAAAAGCAATAGAGTTCAGACATCTGAACACAACAGCTATAAAAGCTAAACTGACTCCAGTAACAAACTCTACAAAGTTCACAATATGTACAAAAACTGAACTTGATGTGAAAAAACGAAACCTGGGAGACTGGCTATTGCTTCTACTTCGACTCCGTTGCTGATATCTGCTCACTCGACTAGTTTCTGCAAGTTT
>JAYDZE010555826.1:0-13089 GCA_034509125.1 Monilaria moniliformis | reverse complement strand
GTATTCTTGGAAAATATTATTTCCATAGTTATCTTGTACAAACCCTTTAAAAGGGTGGATTGGCTTCCGTGAATGAAATATACATACATTGAATGAAAAACTCCTAAACCTAATCTCTCTATGATACAATTCTCTAAGTTAACATATATAATACTTATAAAAGTTAAAATATATAGAACATCGGTTACTAGTCTTCAATCTCATCATTGATTGAGATGATTCCTTAACCATGAGAATTTTTTGGATAAAATTAAGGTCGTACACGGAGCCAGGATTTTGATGCGGGACCAAAGAAACTTTTAAAATTCAAATTAAATATAAATAATATTATATAAATTAAATTATAATGTATAAAAAAATTAAAAATCAAATACAATTAGATCATAACACTTGCTTTTATTTTTCATCTTTCGAAGTTGATGTATAATAGTTTCATTAGTAACATTAACAAACACATCCCTTTTTATTATAAAGAACTAAGCATTTGGCACGCAAAAATTATCTAAAATTTCTCAATAATTGTTTCTAATACTAGCTATCCAAACAAGTGGCCTGCCAAGCAACTTCAATCCCATTATAATGATATAAATTTCCATTGAAACAACACAAAACCAACATCTCTAGAAATATATAAGGGGTTGATTTACCTGCAAAATTTCCAGGCATGTTATGGAGGTTGCGGAATAAGCCTAGAAGATGGGAGCAATAGACCTGCCTCTGTGATGAACACGAACCGGATAGTCGTCACCATAGCCAACTATATAGCTTAATTTCTTGGGATTCTTGCCAATAATGTAATCAACTGCCCCCACAAATTGATCTTAGTAGCAAATTCAGCAGAAAACAAGGAAGAAAAAACGTGGTTCAACTACTTAAATAATCTTTCTCTAGTTTAACATCCACTCCAAAATAATAAGAGAATTAAAATAAAACATACTTAATGAAGTGTTGATGTCAAAATAAGAATAATTATTATGTGTAACCACAAAGTAATCCATCCCATATTTTAATCAAGTAAAAAAAGAAACTACGCCACATGATAAAGCAACAACAAAAAGAAACTCACCCAAAATCCTATATATATTAGAGTGACACAATCCAAAATCTTTACAACTCAACCCTAAAATTCAACGACGAGGCGGTGCGGTTCAATTGGCTAGAGCCTAAGGCACGACGACCAAGGGAGGACAGTGCTGTTCAATTGGCTAGGGCACGACGAGGCATGCTGTGTTTAGAGAAGGCACAACAATGGGCGGTGACATGTTGGAGAGACTGGCTGGCTGTGGCGACAATGATGAATCAGAGCATAGGGGTGCGATTTTACTATTGTGTGAGTGAGTAGAAGAGCGGTGACTTGTAAGAGAGAGATGAAGTGTTACGTCGTGTTTGTGTTGTGTGAGGTATGAAGAGGGGATTAATTGTTCAACTTATTTTTCTATATTAATTATTTTTTTTAATTTATAAATAATGTGAAATTACGAAAACATATGTCCCTTCGTCCCTGACAGTAAAGGTATTTTCTTCGCAAGTATGTTTGCTAAACTTCACTTTAATTATATTTTTCTTGTTCAAAAGTAAAATAACTAGTAATTCAAAATTAAATATCTTGATTGTTTAAATCTAAAATTAAATGCAAACTACTTTTTAACATTGATTTTTCTTTTTGTATTTTAGAATGTAAATTTTTTAAGTTATCAATCAAGTTTATATTGATAGATCCATAAAGAATATATTTTTAACAAAAAGAATGTAAAATACTTGATATTTAACTTTTTAGAATGAATCATAAGTTCTGCTGCTTCAAACTTTTAACAATAAATTAAAATTCGTTGTACAAAGCTGACTGTTGTAAGTATCATATTATTTTGTAAATACAATTTAACTATGAATGGAACCATCAATCTCATTAGATTTCAATCATTTATAGGAAATTTAGATTTTCAATTCATTATTTGAAATTCTAATGTAGGTTTTAATCAATGTTAATATGCTAAATTGGCCTATCAAGATAGACGAGTTTGACTTGAAGAGACATAAATGCCATTTTTTTATCTTCTCTCTCGACGACGTCAGTGAGAAATAATTTTTCGAAGCTTTCTGCTCCTTGATGTTGCTGGTTATCATGAGATTTCTCCGGCGGCAGCGACGGTGATGGTCGCGCTGTATACTACAGGGGGTTGCTGTTACCCAAAAGTCGACAAATTTCTCTTTATTCATTTCACTTCGACGATTAGATTTCCGGTCATCTTCTCTTGTTAAATACTCTTTTGAACACTTGTGATTTTTAGATCTAGAATGGTTTGAATTTGGTGAATTAGCCAAACTCAAACCATGCATACCAAGTTTAGTAATGATGGTATGAATTGACCAAATTCATATTGTGCATACCTAACTAGCGCATATACGACCTCGGCACGACGTGCGCTAGTTTGGTATGCATGATATGAATTTGACTAATTTATACCAGGTATATCAAACTAGCGTGCGCAATGCCGAGGTTGTACGCGCGCAAGTTTGATATGCATGATATGAATGATGGTATGAAATACTGATTTGCGCGAAATTACCTCTTGCAGACGAGGACAACTGCTGTTATTATTGCCCATGGAGGGCTATAGATTAATAACACATATGAGGATGGACAAATAGAGCGTTTTGATTAAATAAGATTGTATTGCGTTTAATGAAGGATACAATTATGTACAATTATAAGATATTTGCAGTAGTGCAGTCCTCATATGAAACCATGAGAATGAGAATCACATATGAGTTTGAGCTGTCATATTTGATGGATTTGTAGGACAAGCCTACGTTATATATTACTGTTTTAGTTACAAATAATAAATGTCCACTTGTCGTAAATCATCCACAAAATACAAGTACATTACATTAACTGTTATATCAAAATACATGTACATTACCTAAAAATACATTTATATTACCTCAACGGGGACCTAAACATTACCTCAAAATATATGTACATCGCCTCAACTGACCTCAACTAGATATGAAGATTGCGACAACTTCAAGAAATGTGAATGGGCAAAATGAGAGTGATGATCATTTGAATGATGTCAATTTGAGTGATGATGATAGGAAACCACATGATTTTGGCTGTGATAGGGGTGAAGTACCAGATTTTTGTTTTGAGAATAATCATGAGAAAGTTGATGATGATGACAGTTTTGATCACCGTGATAATGTTGATGATTGTTGTGGTAGAGACTGCTTCAGTGTGCGACCATTAGATGATAATGATAAAATTATTGAAGAAAATTAAGAACAAGGTTGACGGTAGATTATTCTGGTGCGACATATTAAGCATGTCTCCCTTCCAAACTAGGTATAGTTGATGAACCCGTAACTGATACATTTTATCACGGTGTAGTATTCTTAAGCAAAGAGAATATGCTTATATCATTGAGAATGCACCATATGTTGAATTATGTGGGTTATATTATGAAGTGTTCATCGAAGATAAGATACTTCGTCGTTCGCAAAATGAAGCAAAGTGTTTGTTCTTCATGTGTCTGATATTAATGAGAAATGGATGGAGAATATACGATTGGAGCCTTCACACTTATTCATTTGATTTGAGATATTATTCTGCCCCAAAGGTGTGTTCTAAGGTTCTATCTGCATACTTGATTCCGAATTTGATGGCTAAGGCTGTCGTTTTTAGGCCGAATTTGTTGTTGAAGTGAAATATCAAACCATTTTGCATGGGATGAATAAAACACTGGCCATGACTTATGGAGACGTAGACAAATCTTTTCAACTGCTCTTTAAATATCTTTACATGTTGCAGCACTCCAATCCAGGTTCCTTTGTTGAAGTAAAGATAGAGCCGGATGTTGTGGCAAAGCTCACAGAAAATCTTAGATTTTGTATTTTGCGACATCAAAACTCGATACAAAATGGACTGTAATCAACATCTGTGCACTCTTCACATACTCCAAAGCAAATACACCATTGCAGTCAAAATTTCTATCAATAAATCTCAAATAAAACTCTTATCCGGTAATTTTGGTATTGTTGTGCAGCCGTATATAGAGAGAATCTGACGAAATAGTATACTCGTTGGATGACCAAAATATCGTTGGTCCAAACCGTTGCCCTGTCATCAGCGCAAACTCCACGCGTGAAAATCAAACAACTTTGTCTCCAACTTTGAAGAATAATGTTGTCTTATCTTGACCTCTAATATCTCTCACCTGCCGTAACACCATGTAGTGTATCCCTATGCCACTCTTGGTGATCCGGCCGAGCACTTTCATGAAATCGCCAAACACAGATTTCTCAATTGTTGACAACTCATCCCCTCCTACTTCCTCGAGAACTTTTCTAACATCTTTGATCTAAGTCTTTTTGCAAGTGATATGTACCTTGTGGGGATTGTCAATCAACTCATCTCTTATATATTCAAAGTTTTTAACCTATGCAAGACCAGTAAATGTGAGAATATTATTTTTGTTGGTCATTTAGGTTGGATGGTGTTGTTGGATTTTGATGGATTGATATATATATTTGAATTTTTTTATCAATTCTGTATGTTGTGGTATGCCTAGTACAAATTCGGCTAATTCGTACCTCATATAAAACACCCTAAATCCTAAACTCTAAACCTTAAAAATAAAAATAAAAATTCAACACCAAAAAACTATAATGATCTTCGATAAAAACTTTTCAAAAATTTTAAAAAAAAACTTCAACAACACCAATTTTTTTCCAACACCACCAAAAAAAAAAAAAAAAACTAAACAACCACACTCAAACCACAAATTCTCCCTTAAAAATAAAAATGATCCTCGACCATTCAAATTCTGAAAAGCCCGTCGACATCACCATTTTTGAAAATACAAAAGCTACTGAAAACAAATCAATTTTTGGGTTTGCGAGCGACGCCACCGTCGACTGACTACATCATGCAGTTGGTTCGAAAGTGTATGGATTTGTAGGTGGTGGCGTTGACGTATTGCATATTGCAGTTTCAGAAGTGTTTGAGTTTGTAGTCGGCGGTGTCGTCGACGAAAAAACCACAAGAGTTCTTTTGAAAGCCATTGTCAGCATTTGATAGAGCGATGATTGAGTTAGTTACAAAGAGAAACAAAATTAGAGAAAGAATAAGAGAAAGAGAAGGAGAAATGTCCATCAATAAGATATTTATGACATGATATAAAAATCGCTCGTATTCATTAGGGGCATCTTTCTTCGAAAAATAAAAAATCAGCTATATTTTAATTTTTCTAATTTCGTAGCTAACTATTAGTTTTGACTATTTTAATCAATTATTTCAAAAATCTCCTATTTAAATATTGTATGAATAGTATCAATGAAACTATGAAATTCAACATAAGCTATCATTTGGGTCATATTTAAACTTAACTTGTTGTTTATCAATTGGTAATTAAATATGGCTATTTCACAAACTGAATGTACAATTTGTTATTTAGATTTTTATATTAATAAATTTATCAAATAAAATATTTTATAATAAATTATCAGTTTTTATAATAATATATAACTAAAAAATCACTATTTATAACATATATCTCATAATATGTTTTTTAAATCTAACCTTGACCAATAATTTGGCACCGTTGCTAATTCTGGCTAGATTTGAAAATAATTTTAATTAATAAAACATACTAGATTTGAAAATAATTTTAATTAATAAAACATACTTTTATAATTATTAATTTATTTAATAAAATTTAAAAATAAATGATATTATTGGACTGGATTAACATTAACATATTTGGTATACAAAACATAAATCAACAATAAGATTCTCATTAATTTCTTTACTTGTTTTAGTGGAAATTTTCGGAAAGTATGTCGACAGCTCTTTCTGTAGAAGGGCAAATTGGTCAATTCAGCGACGTGAATCCATAGAAAAGTATTATATAAATCTTGGACTGAATCCAATTTGCCAACTTCCGTGAATCATTCTGCTTTCTCTTCTGAAGATCAACCCACATTAATCAATACAATTTTTAATTTTCTCAAAATTTCATCTTTTTGGGTTCTTTGCGAGGGAAGAGTTGCATTACAATCCGTCGAGATTTCTATTGAGATTTGGCGTTTCAACTTTTGAGTTGTATTGGAAGGGTTCGGTTGATGGTTCAGCTGATGGGATCGCTGCATTCCGAGAATTTCGAAGATTTCACTGAAGAAGAATATGGCTCTCTCCCAAAGCGCTCTCGTTTGGAAGCCGCCGCTCCTTCTAATCAGGTTTTCATTTACAGGATTTGATACTTTTGGAGGGGTGTATATTATATTTTGAAGCTGGCTATATGAGTTAATTAGGGCTCAGAATTGGTCGTTGTTGTTACTCTTATCATATTTCGTTATATTCTTTTTTATGGGGCTAAGTTTTTTGGGCTGATAAATGAGCTCAGAAAAGATTAGTGAACAATGAAGTGTCTCCATTTGAAAATTTTCCATTAGTTTGTTGAGTATTAGAAATTGATGAATTTTGGGAAAAAATTAGTCTCTACACGTTTTGATGAATTATTGCGGCAAATGGTAAGCCGACTTAACCACTTCTAATTCTGCTAAACATAATTCATGGTGGCTTAAGAAGTATAGTCAATGCAAGATCATAATTGCACATGCATTTGTAAATGATTGGCGCTCCGATTGTATATGTGCCACGGTATTGGGTTGTCCGCGATTTTGCCTTATATGTTGGAATTGTTTCCTTATTCACAGTTTCTTGCATTCTTTTTCAGCAGTTGAGCACTGTGAACCATGTGGCGAATGTGCCACCTTCACAGTACAATCCACTTGATGAGCCAAGTCCTTTGGGTTTGCGGCTCAGAAAAAGTCCGTCACTGCTAGATTTAATCCAGATGACGCTCTCCAAAAGAAGTAGCACCTCCATCTCGGATAATACTACTGAAATGACTGGCCATGGAAGCGAGAAAGAATCGAGGGCAAGTACTACTTCAAGTGCTAGTGATAAGATGAAAGCTTCGAATTTTCCAGCCTCCGTATTGAGAATTGGCAGCTGGGAGGTAGAGCTTCTGAATTTCTGCCATACTATTCTGGTTGAGTCAGTGTGCATTTTAAAGATGCAGGCATTTTAAGATATATTGAGTTGATTAATAAGGGTGTAAGTTATTATGAAAAAAGATGTAAATAAATTATTAATAACTTGAAGTGAGCTGATCCGTGAAAGAATGTTTCTTAATCAAGTATTTGGATAGAAATGGAGGAACTATTCCTACTTCTAGATATTATATACGTCTTAGTGTGGTAATCCTCCTGCCAATTGCTTACATTGGTTTTTTTGGCAGTATGTTTCAAAATATGAAGGCGATCTGGTGGCGAAGTGTTATTTTGCAAAGCATAAGCTTGTATGGGAAGTTCTTGATGGAGGTCTCAAGAGTAAAATTGAGATTCAGTGGTCTGAAATAACAGCTCTGAAGGCTGAAGTTCCTGATGATGGTCCCGGAACTTTAACCATTGTGGTAATGGTTTTTCTTTATTTGTGTAATAGTAATACTCTTCACCTGTAAATTAGGCGATTCAATATTTTCCGTTCTTTTTATCTTTCTTGGCCAGCTAGCTCGGCAACCTGCTTTTTTTCGCGAAACCAATCCACAACCCCGAAAACATACTCTATGGCAGGCAACCACTGACTTCACTGACGGGCAGGCTAGCAAAAACAAGTAAGCCCCTGTGGATTTCCTCGTCTACCTCTCTTTTCACTGTCATAATCAGGCTCATGCATGAAATTCACTCTTCTTTTGTGGTTCCACGTTCAATTTTCTGTTTTATTTACAGGTGTATTACATCTCTTAGGTATAAAATAGTGAGACATGGTTCAACATCTTTAACATTTCACGCAACTGTATTGTATTACTCTGTGAGCAACTTACTGGTGTCTGCCTTGTCATGCACGCTTGATTATCCTTTTTCTCCTGTACTTTTGACTGCCGAACAAACACTAATTTTTCTCCATCTGGTAATTCTTTTACATCTAAGACTTGCACTTGTTGTCTGCATGAGAAAAGAGACTCTAAAACTTACTGAGCGTTGTGCTTGCTCGGGAGCTTAGGATGACTGTTTAATTTTATCTTGAGATTCCTGTGTTGCATATAAAATTCTCCGGGTAAATGCAAATTTAAGATTCTACTGCTGTTCTGTTAAATTTCACAATCTTGCTGGATGTGGCCTCATGGATGAGTAATTACTGCTCTTTTGTAGGCAACATTTTTTACAATGTCCTCCTGGCATGTTAGACAAGCATTACGAAAAGCTCATTCAGTGTGACACGCGTCTTGGTATCTTGAGCCAACAACCTGAAATAATTCTGGACTCCCCTTACTTTAAGTCACAAGCTTCTGTTTGTGAAAACTCAGAAGAATCTACAGGGGATGGGGGAACTCAGCAGCCACGCGCTGCCAAAGGATCACCCATCTCTACTTTCCAGGAAGTGGCTTCATCGGCTAGTCCACAGTTACAGGCTTCTGAATTCGGAAAGAATCCCCTGACAGTGCAAAATGTGTCTAAAGAAGCAGCATCGCCAAGCTCAGGTATAGAAAAGCTCTTACCCTGTGTGACATTTGCTTTTAATGGATCTGTAACTTGTTTCCTATACCCAATAGCTTACAAATATATCTTGTCATTGTGGGGTGAATATAAAAACCATGTTGAGCATTTCATGAGTTCCAACTGCTTCAGTCAGTTATTAAATCTTGAAAGCTATATCTTGCTACCAAGCTCAATAAATCTTCAGGGTCTGCTAAATGTTCATACTCACGTATATTTTTTTCTAAATTATACTAGTGATTGATACACAAGCAATTGAAGGGAGTAGGAAGAGTAATGAGCATGATTCTGGAGGACCAAAAAGTTGGGAATCGTTGAAGGTACCAGGGCTATGCCCCTCCATGTCAATGACCGATCTTGTGAACCACATAGGATACTGTATTTCTGAGCAAATGACTTCTGGAAGCTTACCCTCAGCCAAGGCATATGAATGCCATGACATGCTCGAGAACATCTCCCAAGTTTTACTCAGTGATACTCACTGTTCAACGGGGTTGGACGAGAGATCCCTAATGAAGAAGGTAAATTCTCTGTGCAGCCTGCTGCAGGATCCTGCCATAGCTTCCAGTGCTCTTGTTGACGGTGAAAATCGTAACCAAGTTGCTGATTCTGCAAAAAATGTCTACTTTGACCTTGCAAGTGATACTGTTCATTCTACACATGAGAAGACCATGCAAGCTTCTGAAGTACATTTTGCAGACGGGCCTGGTCTACCTAGAAAAGACTCGTTTAGCGACTTGCTTCTTCATCTTCCGCGAATTGTTTCTCTCCCAAGGTTCTCGAACTTGTTATATGGAATTGCGGAAGGTGAAGAATATCAATCTCCGTGATGATTTCTTCACTTATAACAACTAAGCTAGGTGATTTGGTTTCTGTAATGGGAAACCTTGGTGAAGGGTTCTGAAATCAAGGTTCGTGAAGAATCCCCAACATATTAGCTCAAGAATAAGTTTTTTCTATTATGATGACGTACTTGGTTATATGTAAATGGATGATAATTGACACAATTTAATGTTTCTTACTAAAATCTCCACTATGTTGGGGAAAATTAATCAAGTAAAGAAGGGTGACGATTTATTACATTTCTCATGTGAGCTTCATAACCTAACCACGTCTGTGTGATATTTCCATGATGCTAGCTCATGGTTAATAAAGAAAGGGACAATGCATTTAATTTTCTTAATTTTGGCCAAATCTTAGTTTTTCGCACCATGAAAAATTCTGCCTATAAATCACTAGTGTTTTTAAATATTCTGATCTTGCAACTGAGATCAAATTAATGTTGATAAATGATGTGAATGCTTAAAAATCCGAAGTAGCCAAGATTCATGCAGCCATCGGAATTAATAGGTAGGTAAAAGATAACAGGAAACTTAAGTTAAACTGAGTTTAAAAGAGATGCCACTAAACCGTTATGTACAAATAGATGGACTGAATCAAAATGTAACTATACAAAGAGAAGATGAAAAGTTAAATTAAACAGAATTCATCTTCAGCAGCATACCGTAAAACATAAATAGATATATTTACACTTGGTATCTTCCATCACGTCCATCTGCGAATTTGCAACAAGATCAGGAAGTAGGTGAATGAATTGTGGTATCAGGTAACATGGCTATGGTCACTATGAAGTATTCACAGCCAACAGGGAGACCATAAGGGTTCGAAGCAGATGCTGAAGTCAAGCCCAGCTGGTTGCTACCAATCTCCGGCATCAGCAAATCCACTCGGTCTCTACCATGCTCGGTTCGTTTTGACGTCCGGGGTGGTGACTTTGCTATTCTTCTTTCAATGTGCACCACCTGCCCTATGATATAGCTTGGACGGTTCGGGAGATGGTCAGTGAACAAGGCTACAGACTCAGCAGATAGATAGTAGTAAGGGCAGTTGCGGTTGATGGCTTCATAATAACCGGAAGATTTTAGGACGAAAGCAGCTATCTCGTGCACTTCTAACCGCCCAAAGGATATCTTCTCTTTGTTCGCCTGCTATTAAATCGTTTTCCATCAGTCATGGCTACTCAGAGGATGTTTATATTAGGCGATAAACTTGATTAAAAAACACCAATCCACCATATAATTGATGGATCGAACAATTTTGAAGCTTTTTTTTCATATAATACTTGAAATACTCATTCACTAAAAGTAAACATCCTTCCAGTAATCAAGACGAGGAAAATAATGCAAAGATATTTTTACTACCATGTATGTCCTGTTTATGGATATATTGCTTGTTGACATACAGATACGAGATGGCATCAAAGACATAGCATACGTTACCTGCTTTTCGAGTTGATGTTTCATGTAAAGAGTATTCACCAACTCTTTCTTCTCTTCTAGTTCCTTAGTAAGTTTCTCACCTACAGCTTCAATTTTGGAGTGTTTGTCGAACAATTCAGCACGTTGTCTCGACAAAGCACCGACTTTATCTGCTAGCACCCTTATGCATTCACGGAAATCAGCAGTACCATCATCATCATTTTCATTGGCAACACTGTAAGTTCAAAGCCATTTAAGCAAACATCAGTTGCTTCATTGCCAACAGTGGAGATTTATAGTCAAATCAATCAAACATCTCTTCTATTTAGCACTGTCACCAATTCTCACCCCCAACCCAAAATTAAGGGCAAAACTATAGCGAACTAAAGAGAAATACGTGAATGAATAATGTTACTGATAAGCTAATTATGCAATGCACCTAACTATGCCAATGTTAGGAATGAGCAGAAGTGCTTACCTGTTTAAAGACTGAGCTAAACTACGCAAAGCATCAGAGAAAGTTGCCACCCCAGATGACAAAACACAGCTTTTCAGTCTTTCAAAAAGACCACGTGTTTTGACGGCAGAGATACGCAATGCACTATACTCTGAAGCCCTACGATCAGCAGCACAAAGATGGGTTTGAGCTTCCTCTCTCGCCTCATGCAGACAGTTCTCTAAATGAGCGCAATTCATCTGCAACACAATAGGATAGAGCAGTCCTAAGATATGTAGAACTTTATTAACAGAGACAATACTGAGATTAATAGAGAATCATTAGTCACAATCAGACAACAAGTTCCCACACTGTTTCTTCCATTTAAAAGATGGATGTATTGCAAAACAACTCTTTTACTTAAGAAAGAAGACTCATGCTGGCCACAAAACTGAAGTCACAGTCTCTGTGTTCAATCAGCAACATCAAAAGAAAATTGAAAATCAAGAAAGGCAGTGGTTTCTGAATGCACTTAGAAATTATAATCTGATCATATTTTCGACGTTGATGGCAAATGCCTGTGTAGGTGAATAGGTGCCATGCCTATTGTTCATTGAGCATAGTTTAACTAGATATATTAGAAAGACAAATTCGCAAACCAAACCATAAAATATGTTATATAGACAGATCACTGGCGGGCCCATGCCCTTGCCACTTCCATCTGGTGCCAATATAAGACAGTAATACCTGAGATTCATCAAGCAGTTTTCGACTGATCTCTAAGTCCCTCCCAAGCTTGGAAACATCATCAATTAATCCTTGTATCTTAGTTTCTGCATTCTCTAATTGACTTGATTTCTCTGCTAGGGCATTTTGCAATTCCATCATAAGGCTATCACATTCTTTAGCACCTGAATCTGGCTGAACATCTGTTTCATAAGACAATAAGTCTGCAGGTTGAGACATGCTGACCGCCATGTTACTAGCAGCAAGTACCACGCCTACATCAGACAACAGTGCTTCTTTCTTTTCCTTGTCATGGAGATGTCCTTTATCACGATGCAGATCTAGCATTGATGAATCCAACTGTGCATTTAGCATAATAGAGGAGTCCGTCATATTATCCCCTAGTCCTTCTTGTGCCTTGCTATGATCAGGGAGAAGCCCCGATTTCAATGAGCTCGATGCACAAGAGACATCTTCCATTGCATGGGGCATGTGCACTTCTCCAAGTCCCGATACATCCGACTTGTTATCATTTATCTTTGCAGTTGAAACTGCAGATTCGTCCTCATCCACCGAAAGCTTAACTCTTAGATACTGATCAGACAACCTTTGTTCTAATTCCTGAATCCGTTTTTCATAAGACTCACACTGCATTTGCTTCATCTTTAGCATTGATTGGAGGTGTTTTCCATACTCATCTTTCAGATGCAAAGCTTCAGATGTCTTCTCTGCAGCATTTCTCAACATATTCTCTACTTTTTCGTCATTAAAAGATTCATAATCAAGCTCAGTGCTCATTGAACATAACAGGGCAATTTTGGAAGCAAGTTCAGCTTTCAGTTTCGCATTCTCAACTTCCATCTTGCTAGTCCCCGCAATCTCCATCAATTCTGACCCCTCAATAAATTCCTGAAAATCATACTTCTCTGGGAGGTCCACGCCACATCCTTCAACTTCAGATGAGAGAGAACCCTCATTAGACATTGACAGGGACGTCCTCAGAGACCCATGTTTCTCACTCCTAGAGGGTCCAACCAGTGATTCAGGAGCATAACGGTCTACATCTGAAAGATCTAGAGCAAGCAAATTAGTGTCGAAAGGGGAAACATT
>JAYDZE010555815.1:0-13090 GCA_034509125.1 Monilaria moniliformis | reverse complement strand
AAACACCTGAAATACACTGTTACTATAGGATTATTTATCCCTAACATGACTTAACATGCAAAGCAAACAGGCCCTAAAATTATGGAAATACTTTTTTTTTGGGGGGAAAATTACTGCAATGGTTTGAGATAGAATAAAGGTATCCAACCTTATATATTTGCTTGGAAAACGTGTTCATAATTTTTTTTATATGGAATTCTATATAAATATAATATTATTGAAAGAAAATGCTGAAAATGACCAAGTAAAAGAAGTTGACCTCTACTTACCTATCCAAATCTAGACCTTCCACGTCCAAATGGGTGGTAACCAAAATTCCACAAGTGTAGGGGCGTCTATGTAATAACCAAACATATGAGGTTGATTGGTCAGCCAAGTTGGGCCTCTCGAAAGGCGCAAACATTTATTCTTTTAATATTGCTCATTTTTGCTATCGCCCCTAAATTTTACTTTAATGTTAATTTCGCCCCAAACCATATAATACATCGCCTCTTTGTTTCTCAGCCCTTCGTCGAGGGCGATTTTTTCAAGTATATACATAAATTGTTGAAAATGATGGCAAACAAAGAATTGGGCATGAAAATTGAGGTCAATGTCCATCCATAATAATAATAATTATTATTATTATTATCTTATATGTTATAATCAAGTTCATTTTCTTCTAAAGTTTAGACATATTTAAGCAACTAAATTTGTAGCATACCCTTATTAGCTCACACATGACATTTTAATGATTGTAGTTCTCCCAATATATTAATAAAAGTGTATATTTATGGAGGCTATTTCATAATGCTTTTCATAATAAGGGGGAAAAAGGTACATAATTTGGGAGCAATGAAAATGCAAGAAACCATTTTTCGTTCTTGAAATGGATGGATTTTTTTATTAATCAAAATCCACACATACCAAATTGAGGAATACCTTGAGTTAAAAAAGTATTAGGAACATTTATAATGTATGTTTTTTAGTAACATCAAGATATGTGTGGGGGAAAAGCGACAAATTTAGCACTTGGAAAATTGAGAGAGCAACAAAAATTGTATGTAAATATTAATTGAAATGGCGGCCTTAAAAGCCCTCTGCATATTCACTTCACACAAGAAGCCCTCGTATTGTTCACCTCAGTGCGCTCTTTCTCTCTCTAGTCATCTTCTTTTTTGGTTGAGGAAAGCTAGAGAGAAGGAAAAGAAAAGAGAAAAATGGCCGCCGAGAAGCCGAAATCAGCTGGAGTTTGGCCTACGGTGAAGCCCTTTGTTAATGGGGGTGCATCTGGAATGCTCGCTACCTGCGTTATTCAGCCTATTGATATGATCAAGGTATCCAATTTTGTGTTTGATATCACATGCTTACTCGAGTAAATTGCAGTTATGAGTTGATAAAGATATTTTTTTTATTGGGATCTCGTGTATTTCCTAGATGAATGTTGGGTTTTTGGCATGGTGATAGATCTTAGATAAAATGGGTTTTCTTTCTTGAATCTAACAATTGAATCTTGTTGAGGGTTGGTGTCTCTGTGGATCTTTCTGTCTGTTTGTTTGTTTCTAACTGCTTCTGTCATGGGCTATATAGATCTCTTGTTGTTTATGGTGTTATGGTGTTAGAGAATGTGTTAATTTTTTGTGATGACTGAGTGTTTCTTCAAGTGTGATATGGTTGAAAGGCGAATTCCTTATGGGCTTTGTTAGATCTAATGATCATTGATGTTTTTGAGAATCCGGGAATCACTGATTTGGGATGATTTTGGATGTTCCTGATTCGTGCTTTGTATCAGCTGAAGGGTATTGAATGTTGATCTTGATTTGTGAGGTCGTGCTCTTGATTTTTCAGGTGAGAATACAGCTTGGCCAGGGATCAGCTGGTGAGGTGACCAGGAACATGCTTAAAAACGATGGTGTTGGTGCCTTTTACAAGGTTTGTTTGGCTTGAGTTTGTTTTGGTATCTTTTTTGTGTTTTCTTTGTAGCCCGATGGCAGTTTTGAGCATATGAGATTGAGCTAAATGTTAGGCCTTTGGTTGATTTGGTATATAGAAACTTGTGAAAGAACTGTTAAATAACTTGTGTCATTGCCTGTCTTCTCACTAATCATTGCAATCATTTGTCTCACATTATACTACCCCCAATTGAGCCATGGAATTGTTTGAAACTGTCTTTTGCACTTTCCAAGTACGGGGGTCTTTTGATTTTAGATTTGTTTACATTTGATGGTTGAATGGTTTTCATAAGCAATAAGTCTCCAAATGATGGTGGAAAATGTTTGAGACATCACTCCATGGATCAGTATGGCCTGAGAATTTTGGTTGAATAATTTTGCCATCGCCATCTCTGTTTTGATCCCGAATACGTTTAAGACTTTCTCCTTTAAAAGCTGATTTGCTTAATACCAGCAGTTATGTTAAAATATTGTAGCATGAGGAGTACTTTTGTTTAAGCCATAATGATTATTGATTTAAGATGGAAGGCACTTCTGTTGCACGAAAATTCAGTTGTCATTGGATGTATTTGCTTTGCTACTGGACTCATTTTGTTAATATTATTTGTTTCTGCAGGGTTTGTCTGCTGGGCTTCTTAGGCAAGCAACATATACAACTGCTCGTCTTGGGTCGTTTAGGTAAGATTTTTCTTTCGATCTTGTTGCTCAATGGAATTGAGACCTTGTTGATTAGCAAACTATTGGGTCTTACACATCTTGTTATGCACTTACTTTCCTTAAGTTAGATATCTGTAACTATGGGTACTTTTTCATCAAATTAACCAATAGCCATCTTTTGAATGGAGAGAACTCTTTCAAGATTTCATAATCTACACAGTTTTTACCTATAATTGCACAGTGGCATTTGCTTACTTTTGGAACTTGTATTTTGTGTGGTAGGATTTTGACAAACAAAGCAATAGAGGCTAATGATGGGAAGCCATTGCCCCTTTACCAGAAGGCTCTATGTGGATTGACTGCAGGAGCAATCGGAGCATGTTTTGGCAGTCCTGCTGATTTGGCGCTCATTCGTATGCAAGCTGATGCAACACTACCTGCTGCACAACGAAGGAATTACACTAACGCATTTCATGCCCTTTACCGTATTGTTGCTGATGAAGGAGTGCTAGCTCTGTGGAAAGGTGCCGGTCCAACTGTGGTGAGGGCTATGGCACTCAACATGGGTATGCTTGCTTCGTACGATCAAAGTGTGGAGTTCTGCAAGGATACTCTTGGTCTTGGCGAAGCTGCTACAGTCGTTGGTAGGATACTCTTTGCAGATGCACCTAGTTTTTCCCTTTATTCTCGACACTTGACAAAGTTGATAGCTTTTTCTCTGTCTTCTTTCAGGGGCCAGTTCCGTATCAGGGTTTTTCGCTGCAGCCTGCAGTTTGCCCTTCGACTATGTCAAAACCCAAATCCAGAAAATGCAGCCTGATGCTCAAGGGAAGTATCCTTACACTGGCTCTCTCGATTGTACCATGAAGACATTGAAAGCAGGAGGACCCTTCAAATTTTACACTGGATTTCCAGTATATTGTGTCAGGATTGCTCCTCATGTCATGGTATACTCTCTCTCTCTCTCTCTCTCTCAGCTCGCTCTCTCCCTCTCATGAAGAATCACAGAAAAGAGACACCATTGATTCTTGTTTTCTAACTTTGGTTCTTGATGTTGCAGATGACCTGGATATTCTTGAACCAAATCCAGAAACTTGAGAAGAAGGCCGGGCTGTAACTCAAGCTGGAGAAGCCCGTTTTCAAGCTCTGAATTCAGAATAATGTTTGGCCATTTTGGAATACAATGATTATCATTTTTGAGATTTACAGGCATGATTTTTTTGTACTGAACTGGATTGGATTAAGATTAGGGTAGGATTGCAGCTGCTGAGAATTTTACATTTCACTTAATTTGGTAATTTGGGAGGGTTTAATTCACTGAATAATCAATACATTCTCACCTGCATAGATGCTTTTGATTTCTATCATACTTTTGCTCTTCTTCTTTCTAATGCTTTCTTCAACTACTCTTGCCATCATTTCCATATTATTTCTCCATGGCATGTTTCTTAAGCTATGAGATCGTTTAATCTTTCAGTAATGAGGTCGTTCAATTGAAAAAGCTTACAAGAGGTTCTCGAGTTGTTCTCCCGACATGGGGTGAACGATATTGTTTGGATAGTTCGATTATGAGATCGTCATATAATGAAAAAAAACATGTTAAGGGTTGTTCAGTCTTTGAGTCATGAGGTGATTTACTTGAAAAAACATATTACAAGGTTGTGTTCTTTGGCTAAGGAGAAATTTGGGATCAAACTTAGGCACTCCATATGTACAATGTATGAAAATTAAAGGGAAAGGTCACAATCTTCTTGCTTTTGCAAAGCAACTTGTGAATTCTTACCATCTCGACAGCATATTTTTTTCTTTGTTTTTCTCAAGAAAGGTTCTGATGAAGTCTAACTAATAAAGTAGGGATCTTTTTAAAGGTTAATTGCTAAAATGACGTTACATAATTATGATTCACACTAAATGAAAATGTGACAGTGTGCATCATATATTATTCATAGAACGATATCATATACGAATTGTGATCGAAATGACCATGCTCCAACTAATAAAAATGTAGAGTATTGTTATTCTAATGAATCCAAATTTATAAACGATGCTTATATTCAGATTCAAACTCATATCCATACACAAAATCGGGTCCGGGTATGTTTTGACACCTCTATAAATTATGAAATCTATTATGAGGAAAATGGGTCCCACATAGTATTGGTCCAAACACACTAGTATTGAGGAGGTGAGAGAAACAATTATCTCCCTTAACAGTAAGCGCGTAATTACCAATTATAATAATTAATCACAACAAGATAAATCAATTCAGGCCGACGAACCACAACCAAACTTGGAAAATATATATACCAAAAATTAACTCTTTATCAAAAAAAAAAAAAAAAAAAGAAGAAGAAGGAAGAGATTGGTCAATCCTTAGATTTTTGGGGGCTCTTCATTCGCAGCTTAATCTCTAAGGTTTTCTTTTCTTTTTTCTCTTTCTTTTGGGGGGGAATTGGGGAGCTTTTTGATGTTGTCCATGGATATTTCGATGGGAAAATGTGTATTTATGTTGATGGTGGTGTGTGTGTTGACGGAATCAGCGACCTCGTTGCGTTCGGATTCTTCCTCCTCGTCTATTTGTCACCGGGATTCCGTAGCATTTCTTCACGATCTCAATTCTCAGTGCCCGTTTACCGACCCGTTCTCTTCTTCGCCAATTCAGGTATTTTTTGGTTGACTGGTTGATTTTCTGTGTGTTGCGAAATATGCTTTCATTTTGGGTTTTTGTTTTCATTTTATAATAGTATTTGGTGGAATTGAGCTGAGAAAAATTCAGAGTTTCATAGCCCTAAACTTTCTGTAATTGGTTGATGTTCATGGTTGGTTATTTGAGCTAGTTGATTATCATATGAATACTTTGCAACTAGGCTTCATTTGTATTGTGGAATTCAGGTTTTTGTTTGAGGACCTGGTGGTGCTCTGATTTCTCTACCTGCTTAATTTGCTAGTTATGCATCTCCTTGTAGATGATAAGTTGAATTGTCGTAGTTTTGATTTGGACTATTTCTGCTAAATCAACTATACGCAATTGAGGCATCTATGGGAATATGTGTTGGACTATTGGTGTTCGTTCGCAATTACTGGATATATCAAGGAAACAGATTGGTAATATGTGTTAAACTATTGGTGTTTGTTCGAAAATCATATTATTGTAATATGGAACTCCAGGAGATGCGTGAAGAAATGAAATATTAAGCTTGACCTACTAATGGATTGTGTTTAATGCTCAAGCTGTCACTTGAGCATCACAAAATAGAACACTCCAAGAAACCTCAAACACATATTCTTTAAGATTGTGTGTTCTATCTAGTGTATGTATATAGTTTGTTGTTTCACAACTATGTTATGATGTGGCAGTAATGATCTGCGTGTGAGTAATAGCAATTTGTGAACTTTTTTAAGTAAACTTCCAATTTCCGCTCTTTTTTATGTGCCCACTTCTAGAAGATAATGTTGGATTCTTTTATTCATGAATAATTGATAAACAAGTATCTCTGAAGGTGAATGGAGAAGCATTTGATAAAGCTGTGGCCTCCATTCGAAAGAACGAATATATGGCTGTTTTGTTTTATGCCTCCTGGTGTCCTTTCTCAAGCATCTTCAAGCCTAGGTTTTCTACTCTCAGTTCCATGTATCCTCAGATCAAACATGTGATGGTCGAACAATCGTCAGCCATGCCTAGGTGGGTGTTTCTAATCTACGTTCATTTCATGTACATTTCATCACTGGAAGCCCAACTATACGGGTTTCTTATAAAACTATGCCTGGCACTCATACCACCCAACCACATTTAAGAGTAGGAAGTGCTTCATTGATTGTTTAAATCAAATGAGTTTGCTATAATATCGGGATAAAAAACATTAGACATAATTAAGCTATTATTCTCTTTTGGTATGTATCTTTGAATGCTCCTATGAGCAATGCATAGACTATCTTGTGGACACATCTGGGAGGTTTATAACCATTATTCTGCATTCAAGCATAAGCTTTCATCAAAATCTAACCTATCTTTGTGTGCAGTGTTTTCTCTAGATATGGGATTCATAGTGTACCCTCACTGCTGATAGTGAATCAGACAACACGAGTTAGGCATCACGGTAGCAAAGATCTCCAGTCACTTATGAGTTTCTACAAAAGAACTACAGGTATTGCACATCCAAAATCTTTATCTATTGTTTGTATTCAAATTTTTGTGAGGACATCTTGATGTTACTCTCAGTAGGAACCGTAGACTTGAGACACATTCTATTTTCAGTTTCTTGAATATTTTTTGTTATTTCAGGGCTAGATCAAGTGGTAGATATAGCCGAAGAAACGCATCGTGATGAGGAAGCCTTTCAGGTTTGGGATGAAGCGTCACTGAAAGAAACCTTGTCTAGAGAACCTTACCTAGTACTTTCCCTAGTATTTGTGCTCTCGAGGGTGTTTCTGTATTTCTTTCCAGAAATTGCATCTGATCTGTCAGCACTATGGGGTGCCTGCATTCCTCATCTGAATTTGGGGATTTTCGGGGAGTCGAGGCAGCTTCTGGGTCATGCTCTTCAACTGATTGATGTGAGGAGAATTTTGAGCAAGCTAAAGATTTGTAAAACCAGGAACTTCCATGAAAGGGCAAGAAATGCTCGGGTGTGGGCATCATCCCTGGCATCTGTATCCTTGGGCGAGACATCTTAATCGAGAGTATTAACGTCGAGAGGCTTCGAGAATTAGGTGTGTTGTTGGACACTCAACCAACTCCAACTGCCTGCGTTGTATCCGGCTGCAAGAAGTGATAACTGACTACTATTATACTACTTTGATTCGGCAGTCAGCCCCCCAACCCCAAAAAAATCAAGGAAAAAGAAAAGAAAAAATCTAGAGCTCGTTTTATTCTCCTCCTCCTCCTCCTCCTCCTCCGTCTTCTTTCCTTTTGGTTTATGTTTAATATGTAGTGTCTATACCCTTTTGTATTGAGAGTAACTAATGCGAAGACGATGAAATTTGTGTTGGAATATGGAGAGTAGTGAGGAATCATGTAAATTTTGCAAAAATATATTCCTCTGTTGTATGTATATATATCATCGTGTAGTTATTTGAGAAAGGTTCTCTCTCTCTCTCTCTCTCTCTCTAAAGGTTGTTCGGTTGCAATTCACAAATATATGAGTCTGTCGTGGCAGTATTCAAAGATGGATATTGAATAAGTCAAATATGTTGTACATAACAAGGAAAATATGTTTGAACTTCTGAAATTTTGACAAATGTGTGGCGAGATAGAATAACAATTTTAGGTGAAGATTTGGCCGATTTGACGTATTACTCAATTTTTCAGTCAATCAGACGTGAGGCATCATAATTGAAGCCAAGAACTTTGGACATGTTGAATATTCTTCATCACGACACCAAAAACATTCAACAGAAAATGAAATTTAGTATATACCTAAAATTGGAAGAGAAAATTCGTTAAGCATATGGTGAATACTTGTAGATAAAGTGTCACATTACGTTAATTAATACTTAGGTCCAATGTAAAATAAAATTTTGAACAAATCTGGGCCTGTTTAGTTTCGGGCCAAGGCCCATTTTCATCCTAAAATCTTCTTATACCCTACTCGCCCTAAACCCTAATTCTTTTTCAGCGGTCTCTGAAAACTCTATAAATCTTTTCTCTTGGATCCTCGGCACTCACATATCACAATCCTTGCTGTTTGAGAGCTATCCGCCATCATCATGGTATAATTCATTCATGCTTTAATTTCCGCTTCTCAGTTTGGATATTTTATGTTTGCACAATCTGTTACTTTTAGCAATTTTATCTGGATTATGCTTGCTCAACTCGGAGAGTGTGTTTGTGTGTAGACTGCAGAAGCTGTGAACCCGAAAGCATACCCGTTGGCGGATAGCCAGCTCACCATGACGATTCTCGATTTGGTTCAGCAAGCTGCCAATTATAAGCAGCTTAAAAAGGGAGCTAATGAAGGTGAGCTGTTTTTTCATGTTTTTGTTTCTTTAGTTGATTTTTGGTTTTTGGGGATTTGGTGTTGTTCGAATGCTGAGCTGTGTTGGAAATTTTGTGATTGATTTATTTGCAGCAACCAAGACTCTGAACAGAGGGATTTCTGAGTTCGTTGTGATGGCTGCTGATACTGAGCCCCTTGAGATTCTTCTTCATCTTCCACTTCTTGCTGAAGATAAGGTAATTTTAGTTGTCTTGGCATATTTAAATATGAATGTTCCATTATTGTGTGGAAAGATGCACCGAGATTGTTCAAATGCTGAGCCTTTGACATATGCATATTTGTAAAGATTAATTTCGCCGTTCTTGTTTTGTTAGGATATTCTTATTTTACCATTTGATTAGTGGTTGATTTTCTATTTGTAGCTAACCTGGTTTGCTGGTTACAGTCTGTGAGTTGAATTATCTGAATGTACTAGGATATTTGTTTAATGTTTATGTGTATTACTATGTCGATATTAAAGTGAGACAATGCTGCCACAATCTCAGCTTCAAAATGATTTAGATTTGAGTTTAGGGTTTTAAGGGCCTCTAATTTATGGGCAAACAGTTTGAATTAAGTGCCTAACAAACAATGGTGATTCACTTGAGGTTTAATAACCTTTAGCATTATATAATCTGAATGCAAACTAGCTCGATAGTCTCTAATGATGGTACTGTTCTAAGTCATAAACTTATAATAAGAATGATCTTATGTCTGTATCTGTACTATTTGAGTCAGATACAGAGGATGATGTATAACTAGTATTGCTTTGAGTGCAGTTGCTTGATGTAGTTGATTAAAGTAGTTTCTGGCGAATGACCAAATGAACTGATATGTGATGCATGATTGCAGAATGTGCCGTATGTGTTTGTTCCATCCAAGCAAGCTCTTGGTCGGGCATGTGGAGTTACCAGACCAGTGATTGCCTGTTCTGTGACTAGCAATGAGGGAAGCCAGTTGAAATCTCAAATACAGCAACTGAAGGTGATTTGTGAATACTTTTATATAAACAACCAAGACTCTGAATACTTGTAGTTATTTGACAAGATATTGATTCTTGAATGATTTGTTCGTGACACAGGACGCCATTGAGAAGCTCCTGATCTGATTGTGTAAAGCCTTATCCAGCATGATGGGCCTCTGGAGCAACTCTGAGGCTTTGACTGAGTGAGTTCGGGATCGTCTTGCCGTAGTTTTGCTTATTTCTTGGACCTGTCTGTAACCTTATTCATACTACTAGTTATGTACTATTGGCACATGAGAATGATGAAACCTTGTTTTTAATTACTTGTTATGAGGATTCCCTTTTGATATTGAGTGAAATTTCTGCCTTGTGGATTTTTGCTATTCCATCTCTCTCTGTCTCTCTCTCTCTCCTCCCAAACCATACCTTATTGCCGGTATGCTGATAATTGAAAAATGAAAAAACAAAAACCAGTTGTTTAATGGGACATGTGGTGGTTGGAATAAGATGATTTAGATTATGTTGTTGTTTGTTACCCTGTGTCATAATCAGCGAGCTTTGGGGAAATTAAATATGATATTAGAAGTGCAGGTGGGCTGTCTTTTGAGTTGCAACATGGTTTTCATTTAAATGTCAAACTTTCTGGAACCATGTGCTTCCAACATCATTAAATTTAGGCAATAATTCTTGATCAAGAAAAGCTGCCCACTATACGTATCTCTTTGTAACTCTTCACATCCAACGATTCACTGGTTATTATATGGTTGATTGTGTAAAATAAATCACTTCTATTTATTTTTTTAGATAATAACATAACTTTTAAATCATGCCACCAAAAAAATGGTACACCTTGTGGTTAAGCCAGTCTCTATGTCATTATTGCAACTTCTGTAGCTTTTCCGCATATTATGGCTAGTCCGTGTGTACTTCTATATTTAATTTGTTGGAAATAAACCAATATTGCAAAATCATATATGTAAATATTCTGTGTTTTGTGCCAAAATTTAGAAAACTTAATTGTAAATTTAGAAAATGAATAAAGTGATGTTATTATATACAATTACCTCTTATATATTTTACCAAAGGTTCAAATGTACATTCAACTAATGTACTTGCTTTATAGTTTACCATATAAATGAAAATGTGTCCTATCTTGAATTGTTGTTGCCATTCTTCCATGAGAAATTTAATTTTTTTTAGGATTACATGTTATATATATATCATATCATATCAACTGAAGCACTACATTTTATGTGGGTAGAATTACTACATTGCACGTTAAGTAGAGTCTTGTAGTGCCTCAGCGAAGTTGAGTTAATTAAATTAGGTCTCATTCAAATGAGAAACTTAAGTTGAGATGTCATATTCTTCATAGTTTGGTGGTTTGCTGAAAACTGAAGTTACTTATATTGTATATAACATATACTCTTATATTTATGTTACCCAAAAGGGCCACAACTCTCTCTCTCACACGCACACCATTTTAGTTATTCGTAATACGCATAGAAAGTATGGAGTAAAAATTAAGGTCATTCTTGATGCCAATGTCAAAACATAGTAATTTTGTCCAATTACCAACACCATCATCACCAATATATATTCTTTTCAAAATTTATATTACGTACAATCGAATGTTATACGTATTATTTTTTTTTTAAAAAGTTTATGGAGGTAAAAATATTGTATTATAGTAGTAAAGAGGTAAAAATTGAAAGTTGAAGATTTCAAGATTAATACTTTATTCAACGAATACTACATTAGTAACAAATGCTCAAACAAATCCCACAATCAATACAATGACGATCAAATGTAGCATAAAAAATAGAATTATTTCAAGATGTAATTAACGCCGATGATTAGAAGAGAAGAGCAAAAGCCATAGCGACGAGGGATGCCAAGCAAGTCGGGACGAAGACGGGGGCGGCGGAGGTGGGGGCCGGAGCCGGAGCTTCAGCGGCGGAGGCGCCCTTGACGGCGGAGAGCGCTACCAACACTACGAGCATGTATGCAACAACCATCATTTTCTTGGCCTCCATTCGTATGTATTTTTAAAGAGAGTATATATAATATATATATGAATGCACACACAGAAGGTGTATATGTGTGTATTTAGAGGTTGAGGAGAGTGGTGTTGAGATAGAAGCAAATTGTGGGGGTTTATATACAGCTCAAAAATGGCCAGCTAGGTTCATCAATGTTTCATTAAACAATAATTATTCAATTTTTAATGAGAGAGAAGAATAAATAATACTATATGTGGAATAGCAACAAATAATAATATTTCCTCACTTATAGCTTTAGTGGTTGTCTTTTAAGAAATTTGAAAGAGAAATATACAAATCTTTAGCAATAACGTTCGAATACTTTGAATCTTATAAAGGGAAAATAATTAAAGATGAGATTTTCTGATGTATATAAAATGTATTTAAATAAATAAAATAAAAATTGATCCAAAAAATAGAAGGTAGTGACAGGGTCACAGCTGTTTCCAGTTTGGCTTTTCGACTAATTAAAATTTGAGTATGATTAAAAAAATAAACAAGTATTATACTACAGGCTTCTGCTTTAATTTGTCACCTTCTGTTTGAATAAAGCCCAATGGGTCATTATAGAGGCCCAAACAATATGGGCTTTTGTTTAGGTCGTGAGAGTCACGTGACCCATATCTCCACAAGGTGACGTGGCAGGTTTGGAGGGAAAACTCATCCTACCGTCCATTTTATACCCAAAATCTACTCCACCCAAAATCCAAACCCTTCATCTTTTTCTTGCAATAAATGCCCCATAAATTTAAAATATAGTCTATATTAAATAATCTTTATATATAAAAAAACTCAAATAATGGATTATACCAAAATTTAAGCATAATAAACTCAAATTGTAGCTATTTTTCATTGCAAAAAGAAAAGAAGAAGTTGTAATTTATAGGGCAATTTCTCAGTGCTTGAGAGTTAATGAATCTAATATCACATAATTTTCCTTTTTTTTATTCTTCTTAAATTTCATTTCTTCGCTTTTTGGTCTAAGTTTTAAACTTCTTTTGAGGTGCTGGTCTCTTCGAACAAAAACTCCTCATTCTTTCAATCGCTCTCTCTCTCTCTCCTTCTAGACTTATTCTTATACTACTACACATACACATATATTGCCCTGTTTTTCCTGCATGGGAATGGGATTTTGCTGATTGTATCATTGTTAGATTTGGGAAAACTGGTTGCTTTTAGACAATCTTTGAATAACTGTTGTCATCTACCGGCAGATCTTGAGGTTGGTTTGACTTTTCCTCTCTTCCGCAACGACATTTTTGTTTGATTGTATGCATTTCTTGTGTTTATAAGTCAAGATCTCAAATGGGTTTGCTTCAATTTCTTGTGGGTGTTGCAGATTTTTCAGCATTCGGATATGGATAAGCTACAGTGGGGGAATAGGAAGAGGCTGAGGTGTGTGAAAGTGAAAGACTCGCCTTTGAGCGGAAAATCAGACGGCGGCAGCGGCGGCGGCGCTGTGGTGAAGAAGAAAATCACTTCAAGAGTTGTGGATAATAACATTAGTAATAATGTTAATAA
>JAYDZE010555804.1:0-13090 GCA_034509125.1 Monilaria moniliformis | reverse complement strand
GCTGAACGTCACCATCAATTTCACTAGAATTTTGATGTATGGGATAATTGAGAAAATGTCAAAAGTTGTGATTTTATATTCCAATTTCAAAAGTTATGGGATTGACCAGAAGTCAACGAAAAGTTATGATTTAAATAACAATTATCCCTTCTTTTTTTACTGTCAAAGCATAAGGTTTCCAAGTAAGTGACTCCTAGTTTCGTAAACAAAAAAGCAAGGGGCCTTTAAAGACCTCAGTCCATTGTCCTAATAAATAAGATTAGGCCCAAGCCCACTTAATTAGAATAGTATACAAAGTAAAACAATCACTAACTAGCTTTTGATAGCTTCTGATTGTAAGGTAAGCATAGCATAACAAAATATGATTGTTAGCTAGTTTGGCTGATACGATTATTTGTATAAAATTAAGAGTATCCAATCATAAAACATGCATATGCGGATTGTATTTGAACAACACAAACCCTCTCCGGACTCGGACGTCTCACTTCTCTACTGTGATCACCCTACAGTTGACCATTTTTGAACTCAAGTTGTTATTGTAATTCCACGTCGGAATGCACATAACATATCCACCGTACGCACACTCACGTAGTCCACCACAAATCTTTCGCCTATGCAAACACGATGTCTTTTCTCTAATTTTTAATTACCTTTTGTCGATTTTCGTTTTTTTTTTTACTTTACCCCTTTCATTCAGCACTTCCCCCAATCACAAGATCCGCCAAATTCTCAAGAGGGTTTACGATTACACATGGCTGTGATGGAGGATATTGCAGTTGATATGAGGTCTGGTTACCGCCTTTAACTGTAATAGTTTTACGAATTTATTATTTATTGATTTTTCTACCATTTTCTTGGCTGAGGTGCCTTGATGTTCTATGCTTGTGAGAAGGAATTATTGGCTTTCCCATAAACATTGAGTCTAATTGTTTTTGTCATCAACTCAAGTAATTAATTAATCTGGGTATCGCTTGTTTCGTGGGTATGTGATGTATAAATCATTTGTCTGTGATAGAGAAGATTGATCTGTTACCTGTTTCCTGGATTTCTTAATTTATTAGGTTCTTTTACTTGGCATATGTATGATTAAGAAATAAGCGTATAATGTTGTAACTGTTGTACATGCAAGTATACTGCATATACGTGATCTCTGCTTTTGACTCGATTAATTATAGGCAGGTTCTGTATGTTGACATTTACATGAAATTCTCATTTTCTTATCTTAAACAATCATGTGGGTTAAAAGTCGTAATTCGTTGATGGTGATGCTTTCTGCAACAGTTCGGATATTGAAGTTGATGAAATAAGAGGTCACGATAATATAGAGGAGAAAGATGTCAGTGATGAAGAGATTGAGGCAGAGGCATTGGAGAAGCGAATGTGGAAGGATCGTGTGAGACTGAAGAGGATGAAGGAAAGACAGAAGCTTGCGGAGAAACAGAAGTATATATCCACTACAGACCAGGCACGTCGGAAGAAGATGGCAAGAGCACAAGATGGTATCTTGAAGTACATGCTAAAATTCATGGAAGTCTGCAAGGCTCGTGGGTTCGTGTATGGCATTATCCCTGAGAAGGGTAAGCCCGTTAGTGGTGCATCAGATAATATACGAGAATGGTGGAAAGAAAAAGTGAAGTTTGACAAAAATGGCCCTGCAGCTATTGCTAAGTACGAAGCCAAATGCCTTTCTAGGGAAGATGGGCTAGGTAATCACAATGGCAATTCACAGTGTGTCCTTCAAGACTTACAAGATGCTACGTTAGGGTCACTTCTGTCGTCCTTGCTGCAACACTGTGACCCACCTCAGCGGAAATATCCATTGGAGAAGGGCATCCCGCCACCATGGTGGCCAACAGGGAACGAGGAATGGTGGATGAGATTGAGTTTACCCAAGGGTGTGATTCCTCCATATAAAAAGCCACATGATCTGAAGAAGATGTGGAAAGTTGGGGTGCTAACTGCTGTTATAAAGCATGTCACCTGATATTGCAAAGATTAGGAGACAAATTAGGCAGTCAAAGTGTTTACAGGATAAGATGACTGCTAAAGAAAGCTCAATATGGTTAGGAGTTTTAAACAGGGAGGAAGCTCTTACTCGGCAGCCAACCAGTGAGAATGGTTCATCTGGTATTACAGAGGCACGCTTAAAAGGTCGTGGATATAAGAGGAGACCTTCTGTAGAGAGCGATAGCGATTATGATGTTGATGGTGTCGATAATGGCCTTGGATCTGTTTCATCTAAAGATGACAGGAATCAGTCTATGGATAGGATACCTGTTGAGACTCGGGTTCATGCTGAAGAAAAACAAGTCAAACATAAAAAGCATGTCATTGGTCGCCCAAGGAAAAGAAAATTCCCAACAAGCACTGATAACCTTCAGGCTGTTCCTTCTCTCAACAAAAATCAACAAGATGTTCATGAGGACATTGTGATTCGTGTAAACAATGAGGACACACAGTTAAATGGATTCCTGACCATTGAGAGCCAGCCACCAGGATTGGATGGATTAACTACTCTTGTGCCTCAAGAGAACAATGTGGAAAGACAAACCTGCACAGTAGAACCTAACTTAAACTACCTTTGCTTCTTGCCTTCTTCAAATTCTGTCCCTATTAGGTCTCTGGTCCCAGATAAAGAACAGTTGCCATATTCGATTGATCAAAGTGGTGACCTGATGGGGCAGGGTACCCATGTGATTCATGCTCCTCAAGATACTCAGTTGCACAATAAACCTCAAGTTCCTAAATTACACAATGAAAGACAGAGTTCTGTGTTAAGCCATGGAGTTCAAGACCCTGGTTTAGTTAAAGGTCCACAAAATTCTGTATGGGAACTGGAAGGTCAAGATTCAACTCTGCCTGAGGGATCTCAAATTCGTAGCCTTCATCACGGGTTAACTTATCATCAGCATTTCTATAACCCAACACCTGCAGCTGGTTCAAGCCAACAGGAGCTGCAGTCTGAGGCATCATTCATTGACATGCAGTATAAAGCAGAGGTTTCCGGACTCCATTTACCTAGAAATGAAAATGATATTGCTGGAGGAGGTTTCCCGGAATTTGTGAAAGATGCATTCCCACATGAGCCAGAAAGGAACGTGGGTGCACAGTTTCCATCTCCTCTCGTTAGTTTGAGTCCTGATTTACCAGGATACAGTCCCTTTAGTCTTCAATTTGATGGCACGAGTTCATTAGACACTGGTGACTTTGAGTTTGGTATTGATGTTGATACGGTCGATGACAATAACCTTGCTGAACTGATGAAGTACTTTGCCTCATAAGCTGTTGCGTACTAATGTATTCACGGCTGAAAGTATATGTTTAGATCGTGTACATATTTATTTAATTAGTTTCTTTGTGATGCCACTCTGGAGGTTCAAGAAGAGATCTCAGCTGAATGGCGTATTTAGCAAAAGAACCTTTATGTTGAAATTACATCTTGAATTTTTCATCATTATTCTTTTGGCAATAGTTGTCGTAGACAGACTCATGGCTGTTAGGTGTAAACAAGCTTGGCATTTATTTTTGTTCAAATCAGTAAGGTCACTGAAAGCCGGCACAATTTTGTTAATCTTGAGATGTTTTTTAGTAATTGTTGTAGAGGATACATGTAAGTTTCAGTGCCTTGATCATGATTGTCTGTCCGTGGAGAATTAACTTGCATTAAGAATGTTCTAGTAATTAAGAGAAACTGCATTGAGTATAATTGCATTACTTTGAAGTTGCTATATCCTGTAGATAATTCAGGCAATCTTCTAATGTTGAGGAAGCGATGGAGGGTACAATAGACTGGTTAATTTAAAATATTTCATTTAAATTTGAGCTGATATCAATCTTCGTCTCATCACTACAGATCTCTCTCTTTTCTTGTTTATCTTATTCCAATACAGACTTCAGTTAAATTGATTTGATTGTTCACTTGGCCAGGTTGTGACTATTACTGAAGTAGAATCATTAGGCTGGCGCTGGAGCACCCGCCAATTTTCTTGTTAATATCATCACAAAGTCTGGACCTTGATTTCTATTATTCTTTGTTGAATTCTGTAAATGTATGTAGGTTTGATACATAGCATGTAGATTGGAATAGAGTGTGGCATATTTTGTCTTAGTAGTTTTTCTTATGCTTTAGTTTAAGGGGAATCGGATGGTGAAGGTGGTGGTGGAGGGGGCTGGGCAAATAGGGATATGGGAAATCCAAATCAAGTAAATAGTGAGTAAAATGAATTAATTAAAAATGACAACCAAGCATGAGTAAGGGAGTTATATCTCGTGATTTCCTTTTCCTTTCGTGATTGTACCTTACCAAACGCTTCCTTAATAGAACTCGAAGACTTGATATATTTTAAACAAGAGCAGCATCTATTGCAATATAGGTAGGGATGTCAATCGGACCAGTCTATCGGATTTTGGGTTTAACTTAATCGGTCTGAAATTTTATCGGCTTACAAGCTTCCAACCATAATCCTAAACATTCAGATTTCGAGTTAGCCCAGCGGACTAATCCGGCTAAAAGCTAACGATAATAATTAAATGGAGTATTTTTTATTATTAATGATCCTATATATAGAATATATAAATAGATATCAAAATTAAATATATTCATATGACAAACATAAAACTTAAATTCTAAAACATTCCAAAAAAGTCTAAGATTACATAATATAAAATTAACGATAAATTATTCAATAATAATTTGACATTTTAGAGTCAAAGTATCTCAGAAATGAATCTAAAATCTAAACACTTGAATAACATATTCTCCTACGCGATAATTTTAGAGCTTCAACTTGATCATTCACTTCGAGCTCACAATGTTTAGATTCTTCACAATCTATTAAGAAAATTATAATATTAAAATATAATATAGTTAGATCATTTAGAACTTTATAACAAAAATAAAACCTTACCATTAAAATATTTATGCAACCAATTATATGTGCAAGTAAGAGCTTGCACTTTTTCGCTAATGAGTCTATTTTTGTATTTGTACAAGACATGTGCAAAAATACTAAAGAAAGATTTTGATGCTATAGTTATTATAGGAATGCTAAGCACATCACACGCCATCCCAGCAAGTTCTACAAAGCGGAATGCATAATCTCTAATGCTTAATGAGGAAAATTACCCATATTTATAAAATGTAGAATATTTAATTGGGAGAGTTTGAAATATATATTTGATAAATCTTGATATATTAAATGATTTAATATATAAGAATTGGTTATAATGGATCTTAACATGTTAAAAAATCTAATTTAAGATTTGTAAAATTAAAATGAAATATAAACATATTTCGATAAATTTTAAAGTATGTTTTAGAATTCAGAATATTTCTTTTAGTGAGTTTGAATTTTCTAATTCGTTTATCTATTATTATATTATATTAGTAAAACTCTAATGCATATATTTATTAGATACAAATTGGAGGATTAATTATATTTTATTTTTATGTAATTATTTATATTATCAAAATTGTCATTGGAGTGTCGAACCAGTTATAAAGTAAGCCGGAAGAATAGGCAATAGTTGCACATAGGATTAACCATCGAATTTCGGGTCAAACATACTCGGATTGCGAGCTAATTAGCCTGAAATTTTATCTGGTTAAAATTTTTCTAACCCTAATCTTCTATATTTAGCGGATAATTCAAGTGAGTCTGCGAATTTTGGGCTGAACTGACATCTTTAAATATGGGCATGGAAGAAATGTGGCTTTAATTTTATGCAATAATTTTGGCAGTCCTATTTGTTCAATCTCTTCGCCGTCCAATATCCGATAAGCAAATTGAGAGTACAACTAGCAAGTGCACGACGAGACGAGATGCTTGAAACTATATTCTCATTCTTTTATATGATCGATCAAACTCAGGTGATCAAATAACTTGCACACGTTTAATTAACGTCTACTATCTATGCTAAATTAAAGTTTCAATCAGATATATTTAACATTTTTCGATATCCCAGACATAGTTTATGAGTTAAGTTCAGGTAGAACTATTTCTTTTAACTTTGTGTTTGAGGAAAACACACACACACAATGAATTGGTGCTAGTGTTGCACCTTATCCAAGCAACATATGTCCACAACAAAAGGATAAAAAAAATACAATGAAAAATGACTATTAGCTAGGACACAGATCCATATAAAAATGATAACAAATTAGGATAAAGATTTATATCTGCAGAGAACCTTGCACCTAAGCACTTTATCAAGCACATAAAATCCAGGCATCACCATGATTTTGACTCTACTACCACCTTGTGATGATCTCTGCCTATCTGCAACAATATCCTCCATATACGCTCCATCAAACGCCATATTCTCCTCCACTCTCAGAATCCCCAAAGGCTGCTCGAACGAAAGTGCCACCAAATGCAGCAACCATATGCATTTTGCAGCCACGAAGAACGCCTGCAGGAGCTGCTCTGGCCACGGCCTCGTGCACCCCAGCGTCGCAACAATGCCACTCATCTTATGATCACAGAACCTGCTCAACTCCTCGCTATAATACTTGGTCCCTTTCCTCAGCACCTCGTTCCAGTCTAGGTCTCTCAATGCAACGAACGACTGGAACTGTGCCTGCCGGTGCTGCTGAGGGTCCAAGTGCTTCGGAGCCCCGTTCTTCTGGAACACGCAGTTCTCAAAGTCCTGGTAGAGCGACTGGTTTATGATGGCTTCCAAATGGTACACGACTGCCTTGGAGTATTTTGAGGCGACCGACAGCTTGTACGGCTGGAGCAGCGCGTTCAAGCTGTCGATCAGAGCATGATCAGTTTCCGAAATCTGCCACAGCAGAGTCTTGCAGAATTGCCTCACTGATGATCTCGCTTCTGATACCATCTGCAAGAATCCCTCCACCATTACTTCCTCTCTCACCGGCATCGCGTTTTCCACACCCTTTTCGTACATGGATTTCCCTGATCTCTTTGTGCTGAGCTTTTCAGAATGCACGGCTTCTCTCAGAGCTTTCTTCAGCTCTTCACAATAGCCCTCCAAATGCTCCAGCTTGCTCTTGAGCTCGCCTAGCGATGATCTCATCTCCGCAGCCTGACACAGCGCTGCATCCCGGCTCTCATTCGCCTCCGCCAGCTCCCTCCTCAGCCTCGCAACTGAGGCAATCCCAACTCCATCGCTCTCGTCCTTGCTCTTCTTCTTTAGCCTCGGGAACAGCCACGAGGGCAGGCCGAGCCCTCTGCTCCTTGGCTGTGGACGGAGAGAGGAGTGTGAGTCTGTCAATGGGACGATGATGTTCGATTTCCCCCCTCTTCTGGTTAGGCCTTGCTCGGGTTCACTGCTTATAACTGCAGGTTTGCATCTGTTGCAAGACGAGGATATCGATGCAATGTCGCCCATGCTGTTTCTCCTTGACTTGGAGTATTGATGTGGTGATGATCTAAGTAGATTGGTTGAGAAGTGGTGGCGATCTGCTGCAGCTGCAGGACAGATATGCATGTGCCCCTCGAAGTTTGTGAGGCCTTTTCTTGAAGATTCATTCGCACTTGCGTAATCTGATACAAAGGGTTCCTCTGTGTTTCCAACTCCGTCGCACCAACTCCCGGCGTAGCTTCGATTGTCCATCAAGATTTGCTGGTATCCTGGTAATGGATCATCATCATAACTCTGTCCACATTTTCAGAGAGAGTGAATGGCAATGTTTTCAACACTAACAAATCAATATTTGCTTCATTTTAAACCCTATCAGTGAAAGATAATCTAAAATGGAGCTCTTTTTTTTCTGTCCGTTCAATTTCTAAATTGTATCTTAACATTGTCCAACTCTTAGTGGCCAAAATAGATAAAAGAAAAATAATATAGACTAATCTATTGTTTATTAAGATGGATTATTCACTAGTACAATTTGAAATAGCTTTTTTGATTCATATCCAATTAAAGAGTAGGATTGGAGAAGTCCCAATGATGAACATAAGTAATTTTTATTGAAAATGCCAACTTACACAAAAAGTTGCTAAAACTAGAAATTTAATTTGGAGAAGAAACTTTGCAAACTAGAAGGAGAAGGGATAATTTGGTAAACTTAAACAAATTGCAGGCTTTCCTTGGTGATGAACAGAACATCCAGCTCCAGAACTACTAAAACATTCTTGAGGGAAAATAAAAAGAAGGTAATACATACAGGTGTGAAAACAGGGTAATCTTGGGCAGATAAATGTGAAGCATGACGCGAAATGGGGGAAGCAGATGGGATAGCGGCGGGGCTGTGCTGCTGCATTATAGCAGCATGAAGAGCCCTCAACTCCGCCGCTTTCGCCATCGCCGCTTTAATACCATTGCCGCTCTCTTCTCTATACAGACCCGCCATCACTAGCACTCCATCACTTCATTATTTGGATTTTATTCACAGGCAACAGGCCAAAAGGGAATGGATGGAGGATGAAATCCAACGGCTGGGTTTCGTTTGTACAGACTCGTAAATCATATCATATCACGGAAGAGTTTTAGAGAGAGAGAGAGAAGATTAAGGTATGTGGACGATTTTATCTGTCTGCTCCGCAGCTCAATGGCAATAGAAAGAAAAGTGAGTGCATGTGAAGCCCAATATGCAAGGAGAGGACTCTTGCTTTTCACTACAAATTGATTCTTACTAAATTACCCTCAAAATCTCTTACAGTACCGCCATTATCAAAATTGTTGCTCTATTATCGGTCTAGTGTTGTCTATTAATTAACTAAAAAACAATTTAATCGGGATAATAATTTATTTATGAATAAGCGGTTGTTGTGATTTATTAACAATGTAATGGAGGCATCATAACGTGACTAGTGTTTGATAAAAGTCCAATTGCTTTTGCTTACGTATTGGCCTCACAACCTGGAATTTTTCGGTGTCTTTAAATGTGCAAAATTGTGTGGACCCAACCATAGATTCCAATAAATTTTGGTATTTTCCTGTTGTCAGTATATAGCAGCTACCAATAAAGCAATCCCGATAACCTTTCAGTAAGATAAATCCAGTGAACCTTATTTGCTTCGGTTCTCTTTAGATTTATTCACATTTCCCTTCAAAAAATAAGTTACACACCTTTCGTTTTTTCTTCTTTCTTTCTTTTTGAGTTACGAATCAAAGCATTCAGACCTGTATATACCATATATAGTTTTTCATTTTTACAAGTGAAAGCATACATCTTCTAAACTTTATCATCATACATTTGCTAACAAATAAAATTTAGAGAGTGATCTATGCGTTTTGAGATAAACTTTAATTAAGGGACTGCACTTTTTTTTAATTGTTATTATTATTATTAATCGTAAAATTGTATGGTATTCGGATAGGATTATAGGGTTTTGAAGTCTATTCAAAACTTTGTGCGGCCGTACATACTCAACTACTGATTCTATAGCCAAAACTAGGGACACCAATTTAGCCCAAAATTTATAGATTGACCCAATTAACCAGACAATCCGACATGGTTATGACTGAAAAATTATAACTTGAAAAAAATTTCAACTCGAATGACCCTAAATCGAATAGCCCCGAGCACATAGGGTCGACCCGAAAATTAGTAAGTTCTCTTTATTTAATTTTCAAACTTCATTATTTTAAAATTTTCAAACTTTTGAAAGTTAGTATAATAAGATTTTTTTCTCAAATATATTTAAAAATGTGTTTTTATTCAATATTCGAAAGTTATATTCATCATTTCACTTTTTTATATTTTACTATAATATTTAATATAAAATATTTGGATTCAAAATTTAAAAAATGATAATTATTTATGAAAATGTATTTTCTTATTTTTCTGAGAATTACATATTAATTTCGAGTTGAATTAACATTCATTTATGGATATATTTATTTGTTAGAAATATATAATTATCAAAGTCAATATATTGATTAAAAAATTGATTAATAATTTTGAGCCCGATTAGCCCGATGGGTGAGCCCGAAATTCGATAATTTAGGGTTATGGTTGAGAATTTATAGCCCGAAAAAATCACAATCCAAATATTTCGTAACCAAATAGTTTGACAATTCGAGAGAGTTGGCCCGATCTATATCCTTAGTGAAAACTAATCTTGTTTTATAAAATAAATTATTAATTCAACCACTCCATCTCAAAAAGCAAACAAAGTTAATTTGTCAAACTCCACATGCAAAAAGTGGTTTGCCGCTAGCAATTATCTGCTCGAAAAGAGTTTATTTATGCAATAATTTATCATTATGCTAAACCCTCTTTCCCACCTAATATGATAATTTTGTTTCCATTAGTTATAACATACACATTTATTAGTATATTAATTGAAAGTGAGGTCTTGCTATATATGATAGATCATATTATTGACAAGACCTCAACGAAGCCATACAGAGTTCCAATATTAACACCCACCCCCTCCCCTAAGAGCTGCCCTAATTGTCTCTATTTTATTATTACTACTTCTATAAAAAAGAAGGATTGAAAGTGTAGAAAACTTTTTACAATGTTTATAACTTGAAGAGGAACTTCATTGACATTCCACTCCAGCAGGCCTTCTCTTTTATCCTCCTTTTTTTTTCAGATGACTTTGACTATATTTCAGCACTTTATGAGGCATTCTTTTTACCTGTCCCATTATTGTAATAATTCCGGAAAAAATAGTAATGATTTTTCAAAATGTAAAAGTCAATAATTCTAGTTTTACCTTTGTTTGGTAGTGGTTGGGGTTAGGGAACACAAGTTAAGCAAATCATGGAGCTATTGTAGCTCCATATTGGATCCAATAATTCATTTTTTCATATTGCTTACCCTTTTTCTTTGTTCACGAAACCCTAGTTAGAATCTACAAAGAATGTTTACCGCCTACTGCCTTTCAATCAATAAATAACTATTACATGTATATACTTTTTTATGCAATATAAATATCGCGATGTTATGTCTATGTCTTATTTGGCATTAGATAAGATGAGAATCATGCTAGCTTGTTCCTTCTTGAGTGTTTGCTTTCACCAACTCCTTTTACAATACACTTGTTGTGCGCAAGTTCTCGGATCCAAACAACTATGGCCACCTTTGAGTTGATTATTTTATTTATCAAGCTTTAATAATCGAATCGAATAATGCGTACATTAATAAAAATTATGGCATTTCTACAATTATTTGAAGAGCGATCACAACTTTGCATATTTTATTTTATTTTTATGAATGTAAAATGCTCAAAGCCAAGACTTGGCTAGCAGAATCCATCAAAAATGACGACAATCACAATAATAACAAAACCAACACAATATCAAAAAATATATTAAATTAACAAAATAGAAACTAGAAAAAGACAAAAAACCAACTACCAAACAACAACTTCACATAATGTCAATCCCGCCTATTTGCTTTGGTATCATATCTAAGCAACTCGCTCATAGCAAACATCACAATCTCCTCAAATTAGAAAATCGAAGATGGATCTGATAACCACAAATAGCAAGAAAGAAAACCCACGAAAGCATACAATAACTAAACAAAGCCCTAAACCCTAAATTCTGTGTTTACTCTAAACTCTGTAATTAATTGGATTAGAAAAGAGTAGTGACATGTTGTAATCACTTTAATGAAAAAAGGACGGTAATATTTTTGTAACTATTTGGATATTATAAAAGGACGGTGATAGTATTTTTGAATCAAGTGTGATGATTTGAACTAAATTATCTAATTGTTTATTCAAAGATTTATAGACATCCAAGTTTAATAAAGAGAGGCTCAATACTTGAAAAAATTTCAGGGCTCATGTTTTAAATTAAGAAGGCCCAATAGGCCCTCTTGTTCTTTTCTCTCTCTCTCGCTCTGCAACCAAACTCCCCCCTCTCTTTCTTCTTCCAATTCCGGCGAAAAACTCTCCTCCTTCTAATTCTTCTTCTTCCTTCAGACGACTCCTCGTCGTCGACCGCCATCTATCACATCTCACCGTCCTCATTTCGCGGCCATCTCTCGCCGTCTGCGCGTTGCCATCCATCGCGCCGGCGCCGAGTATGGCCTTCTCTCGCTGCTCTCACTTGGTGAATTTTGCAACAGCATAGATGACTTCACTTCATTATAGTGGTATGATGTTTGAGGCTTTTATTTCGACAAAAAAAAGTTGTGCTGAATGTAACAATTCTGTCGCTATAGCATGGGAAAGCTCATAATCCTCACGATCACATAAGGTCAAACACTAGATTTGTACTAGAATAATATTAATGATAATTTCAATCAAATAACATCACAACTCTTATATGGGCTACAATTCCAACATAGAATAATAGAATAAGGCTTGTACAACAATCCCGTGTTATGCATAATGGTTATAATGGTATAAGTTTGTGATTTATCATGCAAATTATAGTCCAAGTTAATGTACATGTCAATTTAATCAATATTAATTAATTTATATTGCAATTATAAAAATTAAAAAGATTTGATATGATTATAATTTTTTTGAAAATAAAGTCCAAATTACAAAATAAATATAAGTTGATGATTCATTATGTAATTAACTTATAAGAAACGTGGGTCAATATTGAGAGTATTTTAGTAATCGTTAGAATATCGTGTTCTTATATATTTTCTTCTGAGGAATTTAGATCATTCAGGCAGTCTGACAAAAAATAGGCCCCATATTTAAATCTTTTAATAACTATAAGAAATTTAAATATTTGAGTAGCCTCAACTGAGTTCAGAGGTACTATTTTACTATAACTGGAGAAACTGGAAAACGCTACTAATTAGTTAAGGGTGGTGTGGAAAGAAGATACATGACGTTTTGCGATTCGGATCTTCTATAGCATACTAGTGTTTCGTCCTCTATTATAGTTATGGATGCTTGACATGTGATAATTTTGAAATTAAGATTTAATGGTGTGAAGTAATACATGAGGAACGTCTTAATATTCCTAATTGAATTATTATTGCAAGAAAGGAAAAATGCAATCCTGAAAATTTGATTTCCATACACACTGTTATCTTTCAATTTGAGTCCCCTTATTCACACACACATAAAAGAAAAAACATTCACGCTAAATTCAAAATGGTCTACGACTGCACGATTATTAATTACTTACTCTCTCTCTCTCTCTCTCTCTCTCTCTCTCTCTCTCTCTCTCTCTCTCTCTCTCTCTCTCTCTCTCT
>JAYDZE010555793.1:0-13091 GCA_034509125.1 Monilaria moniliformis | reverse complement strand
ACCGGGCTTGCTTTTGATAAACTTGGATACCAAACACTCATATATCACTATTGGGCCAAGATTATTTATCTAATCTTGGCCTAATCTTATGTATCAAACATGGCCTAGATGTGTTAAGATGATTAACTACACCCTTAGGGTATGTTTGATAGGATAGATTAGGCCAAGATTAGATTATTATTTATAACTAAACATAGTTATAATTAATAATCTAATCTTGGCCTAATCTATCCTATCAAACATACCTTTAATGCATAATTAATATCAAATCTCATCTATTAGATGCAAATATAGAAGATTGGGAATTCATCAAATCGGACATCATTATAGCTTCATAAGAACATCATCATATGAGTAAAATTATCCAAAATTATATTAACCTCACGATAATTAAGCGTAGTTGTCAGTTGTCATTGACGCCATCAACAAATACAAAGATACATATCAGCAAAACATTTAATTTATATCATCTTAAAATGGAATGTATATCTCCATAACCATGAATTTACTTCAGTATAACGCAAGTTCACTGAGATATTCACATGTGACATACTCCAATTTTTAATGCAAATTTCTTCATATGAACATATGCAATTATGATTTCGTTAGAATTCTCATAAAATTATCTTTAATTTAATATATTATTTGTGAAAAAATAATTTAAATTGAAAGAGTTATATGAAATTTAAAGTTTTGAGATATTTTAGGATAGAGAAATTGTGTGTCAGCTGTCATCGAAAATGAAATGCGTCATTACAAATTCGAAAATATACTTCACCATAACATTGAATTTACATCTCACAACATTGAATTTCTATCATTATAACATGGAATGTACATCATCATAATACAAATTGCGGGTATCACATCACGTTTCTCAGGAATCACGCGATTTACATTATTAATTTTGCATTAATTGACAAAATTACCCTTAACCGTGTAATGTTGAAATTCTAAGAAAAAGCCACATGACATCAATGTTACCTGTGTAATCTTCAAATCCTAAAACTAATATTTGATCTTAATTTTACATTAATATATAGTGGGTATTTGAATAAACTTATATATATCTTGAATCATCTAACTTATAATATGCATTTTACAAAATTGCCTTAAAAAGAGATACAGAAAGAAAATTGCAAGATACAAACGTGTATGATATTTTCAATATAATATTCATACCCAATATTTTGATTAACGTGTATAATTATAATATTCATATTGTGATAAGGTTTGATATTAAAATAATGTTTCACTCGTGCACTACACAAATTTTATAATTTTAGATTTTATAAATGATTATGTTTATTTTGGAGTGCTTTGATGGGATAATGCATCTGGCGTCACACGCGATGGATATATTTTCCACATTGACATGAAAATAAAAATTTATAACAATCTATTTTCATTATCTACGACAAAATGTAAGAAGGAATTTTTGTCATTATTCTTTTATGCTTTTAATAGATTTTCTCCTTGTGTTTGGTAAAATAAATTTATAACTGTAATTTTATGAAATTGAATTGTAATTCAATTCTAATATTTTCATTTGGTAAAATTAAATAATTAATATAAAATTATATTATAATTTCAAATTTTTGATTTGATAAGCCAAGAAATTAAATAAAATTTGACATTAACTTTTAATTGAAATTTATTTATTTATTTTTTATTTATATACGTTATGTAATTCTATATTATTTTTTCTATATATTTTTAGTTGTATGTGCGAGTGTGTGTGTGTGTCGTGTCTGCAGTGTGTGTTTGATGTGTGTTGTGTGTGTGCAAAATTGTGTGTTGTGTGTACATTGTGTGTGTGTGCAGTGTTATGTGCAACAATGTGTGTATTGTGTCTGCAATGTGTGTTGTGTGTGTGTACACTGTGCATCTGTTGTGTATTGTGTGTGTGCACTGTGTATTTTGTGTGTGCAAAGGTGTGTGATGTGTGTGTTTGTTGTTAGAGCCACCTTAGTCCCACATCGACTTGGGAAATCACTTGGACTGTACATAAAAGATTGGATGACCCTTCCTCCTTACAAGGCCTTTTAAGGAGTGAAATGGCCCAATTCTAATATGGTATCAGAGCCAGACCAAGAACGATGATGGGTTGGGGCGTGTTAGAGCCACCTTAGTCCCACATCGACTTGGGAAATCACTTGGACTGTACATAAAAGATTGGATGACCCTTCCTCCTTACAAGACCTTTTAAGGAGTGAAATGGCCCAATTCTAATATTTGTGTGTGTGTGCGTGCAGTGCATGTGTATGTGTTGTGTTGTGTTGTGTGTGCTTGTGCAGTGTGTGTTGTGTGTGTGTGCCGTGTGTGTGTGCGCGCGTGCGGTAGAGGTACTCAATTTTTTATAGCTATTTAGATTTCCCAACATTTACTTTATCTATGGAATTCGGATTGTGAAATTGGAAGAATTTGAAATTAGAATTCAATTTCAAATCCAAACATTTTTATTATAACAAACAATGGATTTCCAAATCCAAGCTTCCAATTCTAAGCTACCAAACACATCTTCCAAATTATGATACACATATCTTGATGAGTCGCCTTGAAGACTAATGATGGAATCGATCAATTTGTGGACAAATATTGCTATTTGAATCGCTCTACATATCAATTTATTCGTTCTATTTGATTTACATGCAATTAAGAAAGCAAAATATTTTTCATTGTCATTATCCAGCCATCCTAAAAAATTGACAATCCGTTTGTATAACAAAATACATACGAGCTTCAACTATTTTCATTGTCATTATGGCCGAATAATGATAAATTTGATTTCCCACAAAATATTTTATGAATCGAAATATTTTGTGCACGTTCATAAATAACGATTGCGGCAGTTCAAAGTACAAAATAATTTTGCAATACATAAAACTAGAGAATATTACACAATGCATCCTACAAAAGAACAAAAGTGTAGGATTTATGTATAGTAATCAACATATGTGACCCATTTAGATTCTCATACTTAAATTCATATTTGAATTATATATGCAGTGACATGACCCCAATTTAATTTTGTTTTTTATCATTTAGGTTAATTTAAAGTAAGCATAAAGGTAAGAATAAGATTGCATTTGGATTCGGAGTGAAGTTTGTTCGTTTGTGACAAGACGTTTGGGATTAAATAAGTATAATATTATTAAGATAATAAAATCCAATCTATAATAGCAACTAAGACGATTAAAAATAAGGAAAAGATTATAATACGTTTAAATTATAAATTGTATTGAATTGGTTTTATTTAAATTGATTTTATTATTAATTATATTATTTTTATTAAATTGTCCCTATTATATTTTCAAAGATATGATTGAAAAATTGGTTTAATAAATCCTTCAAACAAAGCCACAAAATTAATTTGTAGGTAAATATGTAGATATCAAATGGAAAAGTTAATCTTTTTCTAAATCTGCAGACATCTAATTTGAAAAGGTTAAATTTTTCTTAAATTCCTGCAGAAAGATAAATATGTAATATATTAATTTATTTTAAATTAATTAATATTTATAATATGATTTAAATATATAATATCTAAAAAAAATCCATTATATATATATAATTTATGTACATTATCACTACTCTAAAAAAAATCAATTCACTAATATATATAATTATTCCGAATCTCTGTATCTGAACTTACATGCACTGGCGTATCCTTTCGTAAATAATTTTCTGTGTAATAAATCATAATCTAAATATAGTAGGATAGAAATGAAAATAATATAAATAATAAAAGAATTATATCGTAATTATCAATAATATTAAATGTCAGACAGGAGTAGCGTGTGTCCAAAGATGTTTTCAGGCGCACCATTTTTTGTCTTTATAATTATTAAACGTTTCTCATGATACTATACATATACATCAAAAAAGGTACTATACCGTTTCGAAATAAATCACGCTCAATGTGATATTTATTGTTATTTTTATATTAATTATATAACTTAAATCCCGGACAATCATATATTTGGATGCATTTATAAATTTTGGTCTAACAGTATTGATTTTTTTTTTCAATTAAGTCAAATTCATTACATTTTTTTTAAAAGAAGAAGCTATTTCATTAATCGTCAAGATGGACAATGTCCATCAACCAAGTCGGAAATTCGTCCCTCTAAACAAGCTTAGAGGGAAGAGTTGCCGCAAATTGTGCGAGGCAGTGAGCCACACGATTTGCAGACCGATACATATGAAATACACCTATTAAGAAATTATCTATCGCCACTTGTAAGATATCGGCAATATCATCCGGTAAAAGGTCTTCATCCTTGCTCTCATCCGCCATTATCTTAGCCGCTAATAAGGAATCAGTATATATCGCTATGGGCTGAATATTATGTTCTATGCAGAAGACAATTCCATCCACGATGGCGAGAGCCTCAGCTGTCATCACATTGGATCTAGGAGGTTTCCGCTCTGACATTGCAGCAATGAGGTCGCCGTTCCAATCCCTGATGACTACGCCCACCCCAAAGAGCCCTGCTTCCTTATTGAAAAGGACATCCACATAAACTCGGTATATCCCTTTTGACAGACGAATCCATTTCTTGTCACTACACCGCAATTCTACTTTCTGCATACCATTAAAAATCTTCCTCGCCTTGAGATGAGCATCCCTCATGGCTTCGCATTCTGCTTCGGTCGGAGTGTTGTCATCGGGGTGGTCGTCATGCATTCGCCGACAAACATAGCGCCAAACCTACCACACCATCAAGCACCAAACTTCATAATCTTCATCGCCGAATTTCTCTCGGATCGCAGCAGCTATGTCTCCAGCTCCCACAGAGTCATCCTTGCATGTAACTTCCTTGAATTTACTTTGTTTCCAGATCTTGCGAACACTCTGACATACAAAAAGCGTATGTGACGTCGAACCCCATCTGTCCTTACATAGATGGCAGATGCCGTCCGAGGGAACGTGATAAGTTTTAAGATTGCCAGGAACTGGGATAAAGTCCTTAAAAACCCTCCATAGGAAGATTTTAACTTTCGGAAAAAGAGAGGTGTGCCAAACATGTCGACTCCACCATTTCTTTGCAGTTGTACTTGTGTGTGCATGAGCGTCGAGCAGGTCTTCATGAAGGAGATACGCTGATTTAACCATAAACACCCCATGCTCGTCGAGAACTTACCATCTTTCGTCGCGCTTCTATTTCTCGCGTATCGGAGTTTGCAAGATAGCGCTAACTTCGAAAGGGAGAAATCGGTCCTTCAGTTTCTGGACATTCCATCGGCCATCATGGGTAATGAGCTCCTTAACTACCTCGTCGTTATTCAGTACATCTCCCAAACCTTTAACCCGACCATTCTTCGTCCCGGTCACGCAGCTATCCTTTAAGATGCTTATATTACTGCCGTCGCCCACCCTCCAGCGGAGTCCCCGTTCCACCAACTTACTCCATTTCCACCGCCAGTTCGATCTTCTTTGTTATCTCTTGCAGCTTGTGTTGTGTGCCTTTACCATCAATCTGTCGCATCAGCCTCAGTCTATGTTCACGCATCTGCTAAATCTCTTTTGTTCTAGTTTTGCCTTTCTCGTTTGCCCACTTCTTGAGGAATGATCTGCATCCCGCCAGCTTGGTTACTAGGTTCCCTTCCCCTCGTAGAGCGGTCCATTCACATAAGAAATCCGAGATGAAATCTTTGTTCATGAACCATTTATCCTCAAAGTAGAAACAATCTTTGCTTTTGTACACACTCTTAGTATTCTCCCATCCAAAAGTGCATAGTATTGGCCTATGGTCGGATCCATAGAAGTCCAGATTTGTGGTCGTTGTATACTCGAACTTTCTACGCCATAGGTCATTTACCAACACCCTATCCAATCGAGCATAAATTGGATCTTCCGCTCTATTGTTGAACCAAGTATAAGTATAGCTTTTGTCGGGGTCCTTATTCTTATTCAGCCGACAGTAAATGACTGCTTCGCGAAAGTTAGACATTTGTGCTAGAGGACGTATTCTACCACCTCTCTTTTCGTTCTCCTCCATAATCTCATTAAAATCTCCTCTAACCATCCACGCTTCATCTACGCCGTACTCAAGATCTGATAATTTGCGGAGGAGCTCCCATCCCATGTGAATTTTCGTCTTTCCGTAATTGGATTTCCATAGAGGCCCGTAAAACGCCATCGTCCCATATCCCCGTCGATAAGGCAATCAATATGCCCGACCGAATATGATTTAATCTGCACATCAACCGCGTCAGTCCACATAAGGATGATGCCTCATTTCTTACCTTGCGAGTCCACACAGAACAAACCTTTCATTCCCAAACTAGACTTCCACCACGAACATTTTCCTGTTACGAGCCTAGTTTCACTGAGAAAGACTAAGCTCAGGGTAGTTTTTGCGACCAATTGTCGTAATTGGAAGAACGCACGCATACCACCCACTCCACGTGCGTTCTAGACAAGGCACCTCATTGTGATCGGCGGGGCTGCCTCGCAGCCTCCGCCGTTGAATGTGTTGTTGTAACTGTAGCAACTTCCAAGCAAATGTGTTTTAAGTGACGAGCGACCTCTTCGTCCGCTGTGCAATCCGCCCCCCTTTTTCCTCCTGTCTTCCTCATTTCCCCACTTATGTGCCCGCTCAACGCCGTGTCCTTTCTGTTTGACGCCAATCTTGCCAATCGTTTCCATCCTTTTTTGTTTCGTAGTTTCATGGCCGTCGTGTGAGTTTGACACATTGGAGATTCCTTCGTCATCTCCCTACTTTCTTCCACTAAGAGTTGTTGAACTTCTTCAACCCCGCCTCCAGTACTCCTTTGCGGAACCTTTTGCATCCACCGTCCACCCAGCAATATGGAATTTTCCGGATTGTTCCCCTCTTTGTCCATCACGACCCGTGGGATATTGCTTTGGTTAGGTGTCTTATCGCACTCGTCCTCCCTTTGTGGTATCTCATCCCGTTTTTTGCTACCTCCGTTGATAGATCCTGACGATGTTGACCCATGTGACGTCCCGCTTGGGTTGCCTTCCCGACGAAAGTGTCGCAACTCTGTTGTTCGTACAGCCTTCAACCAAGGTCCAAAAGGTTTTTTAGTTTTGTCAATGTCGCCATCCTGACAGTGTCGAGCATTGTGACCGACCTGCCCGCACGCTGAACAGAATTCAGGAAGTCCTTCATAGCGTATCAGAATGGTCTGGGAAGTGCCCGTGTTACCATCAGTTACTCGGACGCATCTTTGGAGGGGTTTATCAACCTCTCTCGTAACCCTAACTCGCGCGTACTGGCCAATACAGTTGCCCCCAGCTCCCGTATCAATTTCTTCAACTGTTCCCACTGCTTCTCCTATTTTCCGGACTGACGAGGGTTCATACACGCTAGGGGCATGTTATGGCATTGAATCCACGTTGTGAATTCTGTAAACTGGACATCTGTAGCCTTCTCGAAGCCTTTCGGTTCCTTGAAGAGTAAAAGATATCAAAAAAATGCCATGGGCCATCGTATAGGGCGTGGCTTCGGTCCCGTTGGTTTGTGAATAGGATCGCGAATATATTGTCGCCAACTATTCAATATCTGTGTCGCCTCTTGTCTGCAGAATGCATGGAAGATGCATTCTCAACGTCTCCCGATTCACTACTCGGGTTGCAAATATTTTACCAACCACCAATTTTGTTGCATTAATGGCGTGCGAGGTCCCTTGTTGTTCTGTGGTTTGTCCATTTATCGTGACCACCGCTGCACTTGCCTCCCTTTCTAGATCTAACTCCTCCACCAGTTGACTTATCTCGTCCGGATCCATTATGAAGTCTAAAACTAACCACCACTTGGAAACAAATCCAAGGAATGCTGCCCCTCTGAAGAATAAGGGTACGACGTCTCTTCTCTAAACTCTGGGCGCCGCCTAGAGTTTTACGCGAGAAGGATTAAGAAAAAAGTCAAATTCATTACATAATCCATATGATGCAATCTATCAATATATATTATAATTTTCAATCCATTGTACAGGTAAAAAAAAAGGAAATTCATTAAGTTATGGATTTATATACTCTCGAAGTCAGCCCACTTCTAATATTTTAACAAGGTATACTATAATACTAAAGCCAGCTTGTGGATTTATCGTATTTTGAAAGAAAAAGAATTACTCAACGAATTCGATCTATGAGGTGCGTTTACCAATATTTAGTAGCTGATCTCGTCTCAGTCACACGATACCACTCTTCAACAATTAATTATTGTAAAAGAACGAACTTTACCTAAAACTCCAAATAATGTGTTAATGGATAAAATCATCCATTTTGATAACTAACCCATATATAAAAACTACCAATTTTTGTAAAAACATGTACAAAATACTCGTATTTAATTGAAACAAAAAAAAACTCTTAAAATATGGATATTTCTATATCATATTATTGTAGCTTAACCAAATTGGTATTTGTTTGAAATTTTGACTTTTTACAATCGTGGTTAACGGTTTTTACAGTCCCTTGATAAAGCCGAGGATGAGCGGGAGCCGGAATAAATCCGCAACTAACTGTTTAGCTGAAATGGACACCAAAAAAACAAGAACAAAACCGATTTCGGGTCAAGAAATCATCTCCTGCGTTGCGATATCAGAGAAATTGATTCATGGGGGCTTCCAAACTTCAACCATCTGCGGATTCTTGCATTTATTTGCGATGTCTGATCTCTCCTAGTTTAGTGTTCAACTCAACATGGCGCATTTTAACGTTGTTGTTGCTTCACGCACACTCCTGTCTTGATAAACTAGTGTCGTTTTTGCGCTCATTTTGACCGATTCCATCTTCCCACAAATCAAGATTTGATTTTCACCTTTTCTGGTTCGCCCCTTCTCATTTTTCTCAGAAAAAAAAATCGCCTTTTAAGTTTTCCCTCTCCCAATTTCCGGTGGGCTACCTTATCTCAGCCTCTGTGTGTGTGTGTGTGTGCGTTTTTGCTATGGAGGGAAATTGTTTTCTTGAAGTAGATATCAATGGAGAAGATGTTTTCGTGGTTGATAAGGTAAAGATTCTTTCAATATTTACCCTGTTATACCTCAAAATTAAATTTATCTACTCCTAATTGTGTTTAGTGTGTGTTTCTCTCTCGAGAATCATGACTTATTAGTACTGTTAAGTGTTTGATAATTTAATCAAACGCTTTAATATTTCTATCGGTGAATTCTGAAAGACATTTATTTGTCATCATTTTTTTTCACCTATTCTGTTTGTTTTGCTGCTCTTGTCATTTATTAGGAAAATTTAATGATCCTGACTTTATCTCTGCTTCTTGCACATCTCTAACTGCCTGAATTAGTACTACTGCTCTTTTCTTGCAAGAATTTATTGCTCGTTAACGGCCTCTCATCTCAGCTGGTCACCAAATATTATATCTCATGTTTCACTTCACCAACAACGCGAGTTGGTAAATGGGATTAGAGGCATTGATAGTAGTAATTTCTTAGCATATCTTAACTTCAACAAACTCCATTGATCTGAGTGAGTGACTCTCTTTTGCATTGTTTTGTTGAATTCTATATGTCTTTTTCTTGATTAGCATAGATTGAAAGCAAAGCATAGCAGAAACTAGGTATACTTTCGTGTCCAAAATCAGCTATTTTGCTCGTTGTACTAGAGAGTTAGACCATCTTGATTAGCATAAAATTGAAAGCAAAGCAGTGCATAATGCAGTTAGGATTGATTGATATGTGATATATATATATATATATATATATATCACACATTTTGATATATTAGGTAATAGTTTTGTGCCTAAAATGGGCTCTTTAGCTCGTTCTTGTAGATCAGCCTAGATTGAAAGAAAAGTACTGCTTGATGCAATTAGGATAAATTGATATGTGATATATATATTATATATATGTGTGTGTGTGTGTGTCATACATTTTGATATATCTATGTAATAATTTTTATGTCTAAAATCTGTGTCTAAAATCGCCTATTTTGCTCATTGTAGAGAGTTATATCGGCCTATTCAGGAAGGATACGTAAGTTGCTCTGTAAACTAAGAGACACAGCGGGGAATTTGAAGGTGATATTCCACGGATTTCCCGGGGGCATGGAGGGTTTTGAGCTCATCACGAGGTTCTGCTACAATAAAGGGAAGGCCAACATCAATGCCTTTGATATCTTCCCCCTCACCTCAGCTGCACATTTTATGGAGATGAATGGACCAGTCGATGAGGCAGAGAATCTCTGTGAGCAGATTGAGAGGTCATTGGAGGATATCAAGTTTTGGAGATGGTCCGAGGTTCTGATGGCCTTGAAACAGTGGGGAAACCAATGTGTTGGAGGCATTTCCTTGGTTGTGCTCGATAAGCTGTTGACCTCTCTCGTTGGGAGGATTGTTTCATGCTCTGAGACGAGTCCCTCTCCTTCAGCTTCCTCATCAGATAGCTCATGTGATACTAGAAGCTCGCAGAGCTTCAAGAGTAACTACTTTCGAGCAATGTGGTGGTTTGATGAGCTTGTGGCGTTGGACGCCCGTGTGATTGAGATGGTAGTGAGATTGATGGTTTTGAGGAATCTTGACAGTGGATTGATCAGTAGGTTTCTGTTTCACTACCAGAAATCGAGATCTGCATTGGCCTCGCGTGGTGAGAGGGTTCGACTCGTTGAAGCAGTCGTTGAGATGCTTGGGATTTTGGATGTGAGTTGTGTCTCCTGCAAGAGCTTATTTGAGCTGCTGAGGGTTGCGGTGAAGCTGAGGGTGAGCCGGCGATGTAGGAGCGAGGTGGAGGGCGCGATTGGCTTGTTGCTGGATCAGGCAACGCTCGATGATCTGCTCATTCCATCCTCACCATCAAGGTGCTACTTGTATAATGTGAATTTGGTGTTGAGTTTCTTGAAATCCTTTCTTGGAAAGGGGGTTGGTTCGGTTGGATCGAGCCGGATGGCGCACGTTGCAGGCTTGATCGACTCATATCTGGCTGAGATTGCGCCCGATCCGGGCTTGAAGCCATCGAAGTTCTTGGCTGTGATCAGGGGGCTTCCTGACTCAGCTAGAGACTCTTTCAATGGAGTTTATAATGCTGTGAATTTGTATCTTGAGGTATGAAAAATTTGTGAATTTCCTCGTCGCATTCATGTTCATATTTTTGTATCGTTTTGCTAAGACTCTTTGCGATGCAGGTGCACCCGGGCTTGTCGGAGGAGGAAAGGAGGAGACTCTGCTGCAGCATCAACTACGAGAAGCTGTCGCCAGCCACATTGAGCCATCTTGCCGAGAACGCTCGTTTTCCATTGGAACATGTGGGTCTCGCACTCTTCTCACAACGAAGCAAGCTGAGAAGCTTGCTTCGGTACAAGGAAATATCCGCGGCCGCTACTCTAGAGGGAGGGAGAGCCGAGGGTTGTGACCAAGTCGTGCTCTATGCGAGGCAGCTGAACGCCTCGGGTGAGCACGAGAAGGTAAAACCTCGTCTACAAGGAATGCAGACGAGGGTTCCGGAGGTGGAGAAGGTGGACATAGTCTGCATGAAAATGCACCCTCAAATTGTAAAGATGACGAAATCAAGAATTTCTAGGCTTGTTTATGGTAGATCTTTGCCCTTGCTCTGTTCCTAGTTTGCAATTCAATTTTATTTATTGATTTGCTTAGTGTCTTGTATATCCAAGAGTGAGAAATGGCCTAACATCGTCTTTTTTTTTTTTGTTTTGTTTTTTTGTTTTTTTTCTATCGCATAATATGGGGCCCAAATTTGAGGTGATCTCTTCACCAGCCCAATGATTTTAGATCTGTCACATATGTTGAGGAGTTTTAAGTTTAATCAGCTAAATATTCCAATAATTATTAACTTTTTCCCGCTTCAATTAATCCAACTATGATTACTCTCAAATGTCTTGTGTATCCATATTACTTTTATGGATATTGGTTTCTGATAATTTCTCAAAAGAAGTCCCTAATCGTTTTAATTACGCGAAGTTGATGTTAATAAAGTTTGCTTTGTTTGGACCAATAATACTTACATTTCTACATCGAATAATTCACATAATAACGTCACAAACTCAAATTTTTGCATCGAAAAATTCACTTGACAACCTCATGTTTGAATAAAACTAGATTAATAAAGATACATAATTTCATAATAAAATTAGAAATCATATAGTTAGATTTAAATTCAAATAAAATTACAAAAGTCTAATTAAGATATTTCTTTTGAAGTAAAATAAAATCACAGCTAGTCTCGTTTAGTGATGCATGGTTAAACTGGAGTGTCAGTTCGATTTGGAATCAGACCGGCGGTGAATACAGTTCGAATCAGAACCGACTATATAGGTTGGCAGTCCGGTTCCGATTCGGAAAAAATGCAACTAAAAAATGTCGGTTCACGAGGCATGGCAGGGCTAGGCGTAGTGCTCAGGTGGTGGCAGACTATTCGTTAGAAATTCGGCGGTTTCTACCACAATTTTAAATTATTCTTTTTTCGAAAATGGGACGGTCACGGAACGCGTTGTGGGAGGCATCGCGGGATTGGCGTCTCTTAGTGGAGGGAAAGCGGGCGAACCAGCCCACCACGTGCTCATCTCTTTGCGGCCAATCACATGCACGAGTTGAGCCCATACACTGGACGTGCGAGTGGGCTTCGTCACATCATTTTTTTTTTTAATTTCGAGAAATTGGAATTAAAAAAAAAAAATCTACACTATCTGTTATCCAACAGATCTATACCCCCTCCATTTTATTCAAGGGAAATTGGTAGGTAATATCACGAATTATGGTCGAATTCTGAATTTTTCTACGAACTTAAAACTTGATCACAAAAATCATGAACTTTGTTGTTGTTGCCGATTTCCCATGATCCCCAAATAAAAAACGACGTGGCAAATTGCAAGTTGAAGTGACAATTAAATCTATCAAAACGATTGTTGGGGTTTTAAATATTCCAATGAAGGAATCCCCTACCCAGGATCTACTAGGATAATATAAGAAATTATTTCATGCAATTAATTCTTCCTACTTAATTCTAGAACGCAAGTAAGCATGCTTTCAAAGGAGAAATTAAATCCTAAACATGCTTTCTAGTTGGTTTATAGAAGTTTACCTTTTTGAATCTCCAAAGATTCGAAGATGGCTTGCTCCTTCTCCACGTGAAGATCTTTAAATCTCTTA
>JAYDZE010555782.1:0-13091 GCA_034509125.1 Monilaria moniliformis | reverse complement strand
AGAAATTAAGTGTATTCTATTGTAATGAAAGATAAACAACAAAGTCAACAAAAAAACCATTATAATCAGCCATCCACAGGGTAGACGCATGAGGAGCATGCGTCTAGGGTAGACGCATGAGCCTCATGCGTCTTACTCATTTATGAAACAGAAAAAAAAGGTTCCCATTTCGGGAACCTTTTTTCTACATTTACCCAAATCAAGAATTTTGCCTCTCTTTTTTACCTTAAGGATTAAGTTCTCCCTTCTGCAAATTGTTCGCATTAACTACCTATTTAAAGATCTTTGATTATCTCTTTCTCTCTCTCTTCTGCATTTCTTTTCTTCTTCTTCTTCTTCTTCTTCTTCTTCTTCTTCTTCTTCTTCTTCTCTCCCTGAATCAATGTTGTTGACGATCAGCGATTTCAAGGCATCAGAGCAATCTTGTGTCGGAGAGGAGCCGCTTCCGTTGCTTCTGGTCACAAAATTCAAGCAGGGTGTGAAGCTGCTTATCATTGAACTGCTGCATGCTGCGGTGATCTGTGCATTCATCCCACAATTCGAAGATAAGATTACTACAATTGGGAGGATTAATGCAACCATTTGCTATTTACGTTCTTGGTTTTTTTTTTTTCCAAAGAATGAAAGATTGGTGTTGATGGCTAGGATTTGGAGCTTATAAATTAGTTTGGGTTATGTGGAATTTGCGAGGAGAAAAGTGGTAGATTTGAAATGGAATCTTTGGAGAGCATTCGGGGGAAAGATTGTTCGGCCTACATTCAGATGGGGAGAGCAGACCATCTCCAACGGTACCCTAAAACGCAAAATGCAGTGAAGATTTATTCACAATCATACTGCAAAACCCATCACAAAGTCGCTATTTTTTGCGTTTTTGAGCAGTACGAACGCAAATATGCGTTGTGCTTTTTACAAACGCAAATGATTTTGGAAATTGCATTGCAGGCCAAATCTTTGTAGTATTTTGAAAACGAGAAGGAGAAGAGAAGAAGAAGTGAAGAAAGCTTACCTGTTGCAGGGCGACGTTGAGTAAGAAGAAGACGTTGTGGCGTTTAAAATTCTTTAGTTAATTAGGGTTATCGTCTTTCAGTAATCAGCAAGAAAGACTTATCTTAACGTGAATTCATTCAATGCTATACCACAACATTGCCATTTGTTTACCAAGGTTAGTAAACTTTTAGACTCACACTACAACCTTTCACGATATATTGTCTATGTCTATCTAAGTTGTGACACTTTAGCTTTTTCTTTTGCTAGATACCGACTGAGAGACTTTTAGTGATAACCTGATCACCCACTCAGTCTATAGTGCAGAAGACTTAGACATGTTTGCTTAATCATAAGAGTTTGTAAGACAACATAGTATGAAAATGCAAACCAATGTGACAAAATAATAATCTTCTCATATATTGAGATATAAGGTTTACAAATACAAAGCAGCTCGAAGCTTGCTTTTCAGTATATACTCTACCAATCTCCCATTTATACTCAAAATAAGCTTTCGAGTATATACAACTGTCTATTCTCCAACTTATACTGAAAGCATGTCTTGCTGTTCGATACATCTGACTCTCATCGCTTCCACATGACGGTTGAACTTTGTGCCGAGAAGGCTTTTAGTGAAAGGATCTGCCAGGTTTTCCTTTGATGCAATCTTAGTCACCTGAATGTCTCCTCTATGCACTATATCCCGAATGATGTGATATTTTCTCTATATGTTTTACTGACATTGTGGGCTCGTGGTTCATTTGAGTTTATCACTGCTCCTAAGTTGTCACAGTAAACGGTGATATTTATGGGCATACTCGAAATCACGTTAAGTTCCATTAGGAAGCTTCTTGAGCCATACAACTTCATTTGCAGCTTTTGAAGCAGCCACATATTTAGCTTTCATGGTGGAGTCTGCGATACATTTCTGTTTCACACTCCTTCATGTAATGACTCCACCTCCTTAGGTGAACACATAGCCTAAGGTAGATTTCCTTGAGTCCCCATCAGTTTGAAAATCTGAATTGGTGTAACCCAAAGGACACAACTCGGATGCTTGGTAAACTAGCATATACTCCTTAGTCCTCTTCAGGTACTTGAGTATATTCTTTACCGCAGCCTAGTGTCCTCAGCCAGGGTTGGATTAATACCTTGCTACCATGCCTATGGCAAAGCAAATATCAGGCCTAGTATAAAGCATAGCATACATAAGACTCCTAACTGCAGAAGCATATGGAATTTGTCTCATCACCTCAATCTCATTTTGTGTCTTTGGACACATGTCTTGGGATAAGGTAATTCCATGCCGTAATGGTAAGAACCTTTTCTTGGAATTCTGCATATTGAAACGCTTAAGTACATTATCAATGTAGGATTCTTGAGATAAACACAACATTCTTTTCTGGCAATCTCTAATGACCTTGATCCAAAGAATGTGTCCAGCTTCTCCTATATCATTCATTTAGAATTTTTTAGACAACTACCCTCTAACCTTTGATAACATACTTTTGTTATTTCCAATCAATAGGATGTCATCTACATAGAGAATTAAGAAAACAACACTTGCGCACTTTCAACCTTCTTGTACACGCGGCTTTCATCAGGGCACTGCTCAAATTCATAGGACTTGACAGTCTGATTGAAACAGACATTCCATGATCTGGAGGCTTGCTTGAGACCATAAATGGACCTCTTAAGCTTCCAAAATATGTGTTCCTTGCCATTGACTACATATCCTTCGGGTTGTTGCATGTAGATGGTCTGCTCAAGACTTCCATTAAGGAAAGCTCTCTTGATGTCCATCTGCCAAACTTCCCAATCTATGTAGGTTCAATAGACAAAAGGATTCGAATATACTTAAGCATAGCTACAAGTGAGAATGTCTCATCGTAATTGATACATTCCCTCTGGGTATAACCCTTTGCCACTAGCCGTACTTTGAAGACTTTCACATTCCCGTGAGGTCCACGTTTACGCTTGTATACCCATTTTCTCCCGATGGCCTTACAGCCTTGAGCAGGATACTAATATCATAAGCATCCTTGTTTATCATCGATTGTAGTTCAAATTTCATCGCTTCTTCTCATGCGCGACTATCTGCATCCTCTATATCTTCCTTGTAGATCTAGGGATTGGATTTATCCAGGTCAGGTACTAAGTCTAAAGACTCTCCTAGACCAATGAATCTATTGGGTTCTTTAGTAACCCTCCCACCACAATCTGAGGTATAGAAGTTGATGTACTTGGTGTATTTATTGTGTTTTCCAAAATAGTGGGTGTTGTGGTTTCTCTTAGTTTCTCAAGAGCAACCATACTGCTAAATTTGTGATTATGTACATAGTCTTCTTCTAAGAATCTGGCGTTCGTGCTAATGAATACCTTCTTGTCATGGAGACTATAGAACTTATATCCCTTCGTTCCTTTGGGGTATTCTACAAACAAACATACTTCAGTACGTGATTCCAATTTACTTGGATCTTTCTCCAACACATGTGCTAGACAACCTCACACTCTGAGATATCCTAGACTGGACTTGCACCTAGCCCACAACTCATGTGGTGTTGTTGATACTGACTTTGATGGTAAGTTGTTCAGTGTGTAGGCTGTTGTATCCAGCGCATATCCCCAAAACGAAATGGGTAATTGAGCATAACTCGTCATTGATCAAACTATCTCTAGGAGTGTTTGATCCCTTCTTTCAATCTGCTGAGGTGTGCCAGGCAAAGTCAACTAAGATTGTATTCCCGCTTCAGACAAGTAATCCAAAAACACATTGCTAAAATATTCGCCTCCACGGTCAGACCGTAGACACTTGATTGTCTTACTATGAAGCGTTTCCACAAGTGCTCTGAATTCTTTGAATTTTTTAAAAGATTATGACTTGTGGCGCATCAAATAGACAAACCATTCTTTCGAGTAATAATCAATTAATGTGATGAAGTACTGAAACCCTTCTCTAGCTTGAGTTGACATTGGACCATCTATATTAGAATGAATGAGCTCTAATACTTCTTTGGCCCTATTTCCTTTGACCTTAAAAGGTCTCTTAGTTATCTTACCTTCCAAACAAGATTCGCAGGTTGAAAAATATTCTAAAATTAGATCCTTAAGTAGACCTTGATCCACCAACCTTTGGATCCTCCTAGGATTGACATGTCCAAGTCTTAGGTGCCATAAGTACATTTCATTCACTCAAATAGAAGGAGACTTTGTAGGTTGTGTATTTACTATGGTATATAAATTATTTTGCACAGTACCACTACAAATAAACGAACCACATTTCTTAATAACGAGCATCATCAAATGAAATCGAATATCCATCAAAAACTAGTTTAGAAAATGAAATTAAATTCCTTCTAAATGAAGGTACAAGTAAAACATTTTTTAATACTAAAACTATATCACGAGAAAACTGTAAATACACATCTCCCACAGTAATAGCCGCCACTTTTGTGGCATCCTCTGGCTGAATACAGATTTCTCCCTCATGTAGCTGCCTTGTCACCTACATTAAAAAAGGATAAAAGCAAACATGATCAATGGCTCCCTATCCACTATCTATGAATGGATGGAAACGGCCGCTAAACATGATTCTGCTACATGGGCTTGAGACATACCTGAGCCATTGCGCTTCTTGAGAAGTGGGAAATCCAGCTTCCAATGTCCCTTCTTGGCGCATTTGAAGCATTTCCCATTTTGTTTATTTGGACTCAATTTTTTCTTGCCCTTCTTATGAGCCGTAAATGCCTTCTCTTTTTTCTTCTTCTTCCTCTTGCTGGGCTTTGGGCCCGAGGAAGAAGGAGTAGCGGCAATCAGGGCTTGCCTAGTTTGGGCCATCAGGCCCTCTACCGACTGCGGTTCTGTCAACAGTTTAGGAAGTGAATAATTCAGTTTATTCATATCATAGTTCAGCATGAACTATTGATAGTTAGCAGGTAGACTCCGAAGGATAATATCTATCTGGATTCTGGATCAGTTGATCCTCCCAGAATATCTATCACATTGGATAGCCCATCATCTCGAGGACATGGTCTCTTACAGATGAGTCCTCCGTCATAGTCTTGTTCATAATGTTCCGGATTGCCAATGACTTGGCAGTCCGGTTCTGCGTCCCGAAAAGGTTTCCAAGGTTGAGCATCATATCAGAGGCTATCTGCATAGCTTGATGCCCATGTAGAAGCACATTTGACGTTGAAGCCAAAATATAACATTTCGCCATATCATTAGCTTTGCGCCACTTGGTATATGATTTCTTAACCGAATTCGTTGCAGAATTGGAAGGTACAGGGGGACAAGGTCTTTCCAAAACAAATTTAATGTCGTCGTCTATTAGTACTATATCCAGGCCCTTGAGTTTGTTTTTCTTTTAGGATTGACGTAAGATGATTGAACATCATTGTAAACAGGCTGAGAAGAAAATAAAACTAAAGTCACATTACATGCTTGACACATAAATTGCAAAAATCATTAAACAATTCATGCATCTCAGAACAGTTAAATAGATTTTAAGCAAGCCACTAAGGTAAACAAAACCTAAACATGTTTAATAAAAAAAATTGGTCACATAATTTGGCAGATAGACCAGAGACCACTAAGGTGGCATGGCTACCAAAGTATATCTAATCTCATACCACAATTTTTACCACTAAGAATTACATTTATGTTTTGATACTTTTTCTAGAGAAGGTCGTACACCACTAATAAAATTCTTAGTTTTATCACATAAGAAGTATACTCATATGAACTTATAATTACTTGGGACTTTAGCTCCCACTGGGTTGAGATGTTAAATACTTAGAAATTACCTCATAAATAGACTAAATTGTGGATACCATACACGACACTTATTTATTTTCAAGAAAATAAAAACTTTGTCGTGATTATCAGTTGGTCATTTTGAAGAATAATGGTTTTTGCATAATTATCATATTGACCAGAAAAGGATAGATTAATACACTTCATCACACGATAAAACAATTATCAAAATAAAACAGAAAATAAACAAATTACAACCTCTTTACATTTTGATAAAATTATCCAAACTAGATAATTATGAAGTCTAGAAGAATTTGATCAAAACTAAAAGATTTAGATTCAACCAAATCTTAACAACTAGATAAGCTCATATCTTATACAAAAGATAAGATATAACCATAGCTTAAATCTATCCAAATCTATTTACAAGATTGGATTAGGATAGAGATTTGACCAACCAAATCTACATCCCAATCCAACCAGCCGACCGCCCGGAACCACCGCCGGCCAGCCGCCACATTCTCCCACCGCTCGGCCAATCCGCTGAGCAGAAACTTGACACGAGCTGGACCGTGGGTTGCTGGGCAGATCGTGGCTCACGCCACCCAGTCGCTTGCCTCGACGTTGTGCGCACAGCGCCTATTCGAGTGGGCTCCACGATGTGATGTCGTGGCCCGGATCCGGCCTTTATCTTCATTCTTCGTGTTCTTCGTTCTCGATTACAAATACAAAACGAAAAGTAGAAAATGTCCTAATCTACCACGGTCAACACCTGTGGGTTTATAATTAATGAAAAACGAAGAATAAAACCAACAAACGCATTCAATTCCATGCAATTCATTAAAACATAACAGCTAGCAGGGAACAAGCAGGAAATATAGAAAAATATGTTATCTTATATCAGTGCCTAGATCCGCCTCTGATACTAATTGTTGGGGTTTGAATATTTCAATGATGGAATCTCCTACCTGAAATTTTTCTAGGATAATATAAGAAAAATGTAATTGATTTCATATATTTCTACTTAACTAGAATGTGAATTAAGACATGCAATAATAGATAATTAATTCCTAAGACATGTTTTCTAGTCGGTTCAGTTTACTTACTTCTGTTTGATCTCTAAAGATCAGACGATGGCTTGTTCTTTTTCCACATGTAGGTCTTGAGTTCTCAACCTTAAAACTTATAATTTGTTCCCAAATTCCTAGGTTTGAATATTGATGTGGGCAAAACTATCAAACTTATAGAATTAGAGAATGAGGAGAAAAACACCAAAATGGAGGCTAAGGTTTAAAAAATTCTAAGCCTAGCAGTGGGCGAATTTTGTGTGTGTGTAAGTGTTATGATTTTTCTTCTCTTTCTCTCCTATTTATAGAATATGTATGGGCCAGATTATGGATCCAAAGAAATTTAGACTGAGCCTCCATATTAGGCTTTTACTAATTAAATTGAGTCTCAATTTAATATAAGCCCAATAGAATATTAATTTGCACCACTATAGAAATCAATATTGGCTTACCCATCCAAATCCAAATTACAAAGAATATGTGCTTTCTTTTTAATTGATTCATTTATCGTGTTTAAGATTCTAATATCCATTAATTAATATAAGTCTGCTACTGACTTTAATTAATTAATATATTTTACCAAGAGTGGTTTAGTTCAAAATTTATTATTTATTATACTTTGGAATAAATTCCAAGCCGCTTGGGCTTCTGTATAATAAAATATTTATTGAACTCTTCTTGGTAATTTTATTTACCTAGACTTTCCCGAGACATGATTCAGTGCAATAAGAATCCTATCACCTCTAGATATTAATTATCACTGCCCAATATATCAGGATTCTTGGGCTACGAAAAATTCACACCTTTTGATAATTCAAAGCAGTGCATAATAAATATCGTATGCTCAATGTTATATACAAAGGTTAAGAAATGAATAATCACCAAGACCTCATCTTTCCAGAATCAGTAAGAAAGACTTATCTCAACGTTATTCCATTCAGTGCTATACCACACCAGTGCCATTTGTTTACCAAGGTTAGTAAACTTTTGGACTAACACTGCAACATTTCCCCATAGATTGTCTAAGTCTATCTAGGTTGTGAAACTTTAGCTTTTCTTCTGCTAGATACCGAATGAGAGACCTTCAATGATAACCTGATCACCCACTCATTCTATAGTGTAGAAGACTTAGACATGTTTGCTTAATTATAAGAGTTTGTAAGACAACATAGTATGAAAATCCAAACCAGTGTGACAAAATAATAATCTTCTCATATATTGAGAAATAAGGTTTATAAATACAAAGTAGCTCGATTCTTGCTTTTTAGTATATACCCTAACAGTGAGATGTCCACACAAAGCTCTCTCGAAGCTGAAGAGATTTTATTATGCGTCCTAGAAGCAAAGAAGATCGTCTGAATGATAAAAAAGGGCTCTGAAATTTGTTGACGAGATTTGTGTTTGTTGGACGAATTGGATTGGTGGGGTGACGGGAGTTGCGAGCCCTCGTCTTACAACAATCAACATGAAGACTCTACAAACAAGGTTAATTAACGAACTCTAGGAGCATATCTAGCGTCTCGAATTTATTTGTTTCCAGTTGCTTTTCTATATGTGTTCTAGGACAGATTGTGTGAATTGTATGTGTTTAATTCTAATTATCATCCCATGAGATCATTGGCAGTTTAGAGAATTCCTTCACTGGAATAGCAATCTCCATCAGTAAAAACACAATGAAACTGGACACAGTGGTTGACGAAAAAGCAAAAAAAGTAAAATATTTGAGATGGATGGCACACTCATGACAGTGAGACACAATGTCTCACTAATGACAACTTGGCACGATCGTGACTCACAAACGTGTCCCTCGATCATGTCTCACAATGGTGTCCTTCGATCGTGGCTACTCACGACAGTGAGCCACGATATCTCACTAACAAGAACCTGCCACAACGGTTCTCACTATCATGTCCTTTGATCGTGGCTCATGAACGTGTCCCTAGATTATGGCCAATGATCGTGGTCCACGATCGTGATTCATGATCGTGGCTCATGAATGGATCCACAATGGATCCACTAACTCTTTCCTCTAACCCTAATTCGCGTCGCCGCCTTACTCTATATAAATACACTCACTACCCCTTTTTCATTTTTAAAAATAATCTACGTCACTGCCTCACTCTGTAAACACTCTCACAACCCCCTTTCCTCTCAATCAAATTTGCGATGCTGCCTCACTCTCTCACAGTAATAGACCACGATGGTTCCCACATCGTTCGGCCACACACGCGTCGGCCCCACAGCCGCGACCCCCTACCGTTGGCTCCAAGGTATCTATAAGATTTTTAAAGATGGGGCGAAGGCTGCTTCGGTCACTTGTTTCACTGGAGGTGTCTCTTCATTGTGACCTCTACGTCCTTCCACTATCGTCGACATTGCCATCAAACTCAACGTAGAACCCTGATCCACGACTAATTTTGCGTTGAGTGGATCAATACTATCCATCCCAAGATCATATAAGCTTGGGTCGGATCATGGTTTCGCATTACGAAGGATCTCGGAGTTCGTTGGTGAATTATTCTAGCCAAGATGTATGTGCTTGCTCTTTTTGCTATTCTGGCAACATGGACGTGGTCTTGGCTACTGAATAGATTTATATGTTTGGGATCTTACCTGCAGTTATTTTTGGTCTTGGATACTAACTAGTTCTTGTATTTGTAAGAGATTGTATTTGTATCGTGCTATGTAATTTTCTTAAATGAATTATTTCTTTTTTTCTCACTAATTTTCAGTAGTAAGCAACGTAGATTTTACTCAATGAATACAATCACAATAAGTACAACGAAATGTAGTAAAACACAAAGAAATTGGATACGGTGGTTGACGAAAAGACAAAATAAATATAACTTTTTTGAGATGGATGGCTCACTCACGACAGTGAGTCACGATGTCTCACTAACGATAGTCTGCCACGATGGCTCTTACAATCGTGTTCCTCGCCCGTTGCTCACGAATGTGTCGCACGATTGTATGTCGCGAGTGTACATTTAATGAAGTTGATTAAAATTTTAAGTTTTAAAGGTATGAACAACCACCCTCTTACACAAAATTGAATGCAATATTGTGAGTTGGTTCACGTACTTTTTCTATTTTTTTTTTTTTAATTTTCGATTGTATTGTGAAGAATAAAACTGAAAATAATTTAAATAAAAGGCAAAAAGGAGCATGTCAGCTTCAACAACTTTTTCGGCCATGTGGAGGGGAAACTTAGTCTTTTAAGACAAAGTGGTATAAAAAAAATTCATACTTTATCGATGGAGATAAAAAAAAACATATACTTTTGTGAGAATTATATCTTTTCGTCTATTTTCACTTTGTAGAATGATAGTTCGGATACGACTTGTCGATTAGAACTTCATCATATCCAGCACCCCACGCAAGTCTTTAGATGTTACATAAAATTAAATATTTAAAGAATTGTCTTATAAAACAAGCCCAAAATTGTTTAATTCATGAATATATATGATAGATTAGCCATATTATCGTTAATGGGTTATTTAAATTGTAACTCAAATTTTAACCTCGTGATCACTTTTTAGACCGAACTTAAAATTTTTATAAATATAACATACACTTAACTTCATTGTTCATTTAATAACTCATATCAAAATTCTCAATCAACTTAGATGACAAAACACAATTCAGTTCATAAAATATTTCCCCTCCAAACAATATATTGAAGATTCGAATCAACTCGAGTACATAAATATGAGAGTATGTGTAAGTTGTAATTCAAAATGCCTTCAAATGGCTTTAAATACTTTTTTAAATGTTGAAACCCAATAAAAATCTCTTAAATTACCCCAAAATTATGACCCAAAACGACAAATATAAGTACAATCTACGTTCATAGTATTTTCATGTTCGGCCTAAAAAATCATCACGGAGATACCGTTTGGAATATTGAAGAATTAACCATTTTTAAAATTTAACACAACTACGGAATCACATAACTCGCACGCAAAGAGAAGAATCAGATTGCTAAGCCATCTTTATATATGTATAAGGAATACACAGGCTGAAAGCAGGGATATAATAACAGGACTATACCAGGTAGCAACACGACACAAAAGTGAAATAGAAATTTGGTAAAGTAAGATTAAAATGTCGAATGGGAAAAAATATATGGTGTTGGAGTTGGCGCATATAAATCTGTGTTTGGCACTGCAAACTTCTGATTCTCTGGTTCCACTAATTAATCACGAATACACGCAAATTAAACCGATTCTAGTTAATCTGCAACAACAACAAACAAAACGAAAAAAATGTGAAATAACAACTTAAAGATGAGCAAAAACGAATTTAGGACAAATTGATTCGTGATTTAGGCTATAAGTCATATATGATGGAATCAGAACGACAACAAGAGCACACCATTTCAACTGCATGAAGTGTTATCTGTTAATAAATAATTATAGAGATAGACGACATGAGACTTGAATAAGATATAAGCTGAGGTCATACCACCATTAACACCCCATCTATTTTTAGAAGTTAGATTATCACATGATGAAGGGCATCAAAAGGAAAGAGAATAAGATAGTAAAATCTCGGAATTTACGATAAATTCATTCACTATTTCCATTTTTAGAGGACAATTATTCATGTCCTATATCTTACATGTCCATACATACCATTGAGTTCATGGGTTTCCAAATAGGTTGAAAGCCATGGTGCTGATACCTAAAGCAGTGAACAAGGTACAAACTATAGGCCAAGCAACAACGTCACCAATATGAGCATATCAGCAATTACTAGCTCCTATGATTCGAATACACATCAATTTTCAAACATTTTCTATTGTCTCACTTCCTCTTTTCAATCTCTCTATAAAATAATACAGATGGAGCATACACACAGATTGAAGCCAGACACAAGCTCCGAAAAAATGCATCAATCTGTTGGTCGGGGTGAAGAAAGTAATTCCCTGCACAGAGCAATCTGCCTCTATTTTTCCCCTATGGACAGGATTGTAGTTGACTAGGTACAGACACATTACTCAAGTTACAGCACTCAATTAATACCCTGCCATGTCTTAGCATTGAGTAAATTTGCTAACTGCATCAGCAAATTTATTAGATATAATTGTTTGGGAAAATATATTACACAAGTTGCTTAAATAGAAATGAGCAAACCTATCAACTAGTCTTGCATATGAATTCATTGAAACAAAAAAGTTGATATATTTGTCATATAGAATATTGCATTCATATCCTAATAAAGAAAAAGAATATTGCATTCATGAGTATTAATCAGTCTAACAGATATCACAAAAGAAACTCTATACCGCCGCCACACCGGTGAATGTTTAGAAAGAAAAAAAAAAAAAAAGGAAAAAAAAAAAAACAAAAACCAATCGGCTTATACAACAACTACATTCAACAGCTAAGTTGAGCCTTAGACAACAGAACCATTGAAACCGCTACTCGTTTACTACACAAGTTTCTTAAAAGTATTAATCAAATAAGGGCTCGATTTCACAACCAACATCTAGTTCTGGGTAAAGTGAGTATAGGATAACCTAGAACTGAAAAGTGGTCTTAATCACCATAATGTTTTAGGATATTCAATTGTTAAGAGAGCAGATATAAGCTCAAATCAGAAATTGAGGACGTTGAAACTAATAAACATGATCAAACAAACTGCTACTTTGAGAAGTATATAATCTTATATAGCAGAAATATATATTCAAAAAACACACACTCAAGGTAGCGCACTCCAGTACTTCCTAAACTGGTATGCGTTACACATAAAACAATAACCGACTATTATACTAAGCAATTAATTTTGACTAATACATCTTCTCAAGTAATGCAAGCTTGACAAAACCATCAGATTTAATTCTCAAGGAAACAAAAATTTGCTTTCACTATCACCATCCCTAGTCGTTTTAATGGTACATACATACCTTAAAGCAATTTCCTATACGAACAAACATGCATCTATTCGTCCCACTCCCAACAACAAAGGTCCCTAATCAAGTTGGTCACTCCCAAACAAATTGCAGCCTCATACATCTGAAGACTTCATCACCAAAAAACATTAGCAATAGAAACCAGAAAAGGGGTTAATCAACGAAGTTAAATAGCATAACACATGCAACCATAGCATCAAACAAAACACGAAAAGAATCTCAGGCCAAATCATAAATAAATAAACCTTTAATCATGTCACCGTGGCCACATCCGCCTCAATGCTTCACTGAGCCATAGCCTCAAAGCGCCTCAACGCATCACAATTTGGCGTCTCACGCCTATATCCCCAATGAAGCTGCTGCCACTCAAC
>JAYDZE010555771.1:0-13092 GCA_034509125.1 Monilaria moniliformis | reverse complement strand
TCATTTTTTTAATTTTTAAATCTAAACGTTTTATATTAAATGTTATAGTAAAATATAGAAAAGTGAAATGATGAACACAACTTTCGAATATTGAATTAAAATGCATTTTTTCACATACATTTGTAAAAAATCTTATTATACTAACTTTAAAAAGTTAGAAAAATAATAAATTAATTAAGTTTGAAAACTAAATAACGAGAACTCTCTAATTTTCGGGTTGACTCTATGGGTTCGGGTTATCTTCGGGCCAACCCTATCGGGTTTCGGGTTATTCGGTTTAGGGTCATTCGGGTTGAGATTTTTTTCGGGTTGTGATTTTTCAACGCTAACCATGTCGGGTTGTCGGGTTAATTGGGCCAACCCACGTATTTCGGGCTAAATTGACATCCCTATTCACGGGGAATGAGATATTTTTAATTAATTTCCCTTTCCTTGGGGTTTATGTCTGAGACCTTCGATTTTTTTACATTTCTTGTTCTTCTTCTTCTTCTTCTTCTTCGCATTATTGCATACTTTTTTTTTCCATTTTCCATCTTATTTGTAACTACACTAAAACTAAACAATAATGTCATTGTGTTCCATCTTCTTCGCATCCTTCATTTTCCATTTTAAACACGAAAACATCGATACATGGCTCCAAGACGTAAAAATAGCAAGCAAAGTAGTAAGAGCCCGCCACCAAAAATCATCATCATCGTGTAGGGTTACAGAAATAATATTTTTGGATGATGAAAAACGGGTTTTGCATCCACCCGATGTGACTCATTTCGATCCCGAGCTGGAATATGGTAAGAATTTTTGCATTTTAATACTTGTATTTTAGGTTTTATTTCAAATGGACTACATCAACTATCGACTTGAAATGGGGTGCTTTGTGTACGTGATTCTTTCGAAATTTGACTATTGTTTGTGAAAATTTTGTGATTAAAAATTTTTGATGAATTTTTTTGAAATCTTGATTGTGGAAAAATTCTATTATATGGGGGAAATTTTAGGACAAAACATGGGAATTTAAAGACAATCCAGAGACTATTTTTGACGAATGCATCTTATATGTGTCCTAGTTTGATTTATTAGGTACATTTAAATGATTGTTTTGCATTTGAAAATATGCAATAGTTTTTTTTTTCTTCAAATGCAACTTATTGATATGAACATGTGCAAAATTCTATTTCATTTTAAGGATTTGGTCCTAGTTTTATTTATTTGGTACAAAGTAATAACTCTTGCTTATTTGGTTTGAAATAGATAGTATGCCTGAATTGTTCACGATAGCAATCCAACATGGTGGTATCTTCCAGGACAATGGGTATATAGGTTTCTAGCCCAACACGTGTTCCAGAATCGAAGACAAAATGAAGCAAAGGCCAAAACCCCTTCAATAAATATACAACCCTAAACCTTTTTAAATATACAACATCCCCACACTTATTCCTCATCTTCTTCTACTAGTCTTGTATGAGTCAATGATGTTGAGAATCTCCAACAATGGATGCTTGCCGATTTCCCGCAACATGTTTGTGGTGTAATCGTTGGTGTTCTCAACATCATTCACTCATCCAATACTTGTAATCTAGAAAAAACATCTTCCACACCATTTCACTCGAGCTTTTGAGGATGACAGATATTTCAGATTCATGATGTGTAAGGGAGCTTTCAAATAAAAAATTAGAGAGTATTCACACAAGATTAAAAAATTCCAAGCACCCAACAAAATGAGAGGTTTTTCCGTGCAATGACTGCAAGAAAACTTCCACGATTGACTAAATCAAACAACATGAGAATGCGTGCAAACTACATAATACAAACGAAAATCAAATCATTGAGGTTTGTATGAATGTTCGCGTTTCGGAGAGTACACACAATGTCATGTGTGTAACAAACACATGTATGAAGGCTATGTGAAATCATCCACAATTGGAATGGTCATTGGAATGAAGACAGAGAACTAGTTTGGGAATTTGAAGAAGATCTCTTCCTCTAGTATGTTCTAACTAATATTTCATTTTCTTCGTAATGCTTTGTAGTGTACTGGTTGAACAACCCTAATATATATTCTATTTTTTGTAATGCTTTGGGTACTTTAAATGTATTTTATTTTCTTTTGTTACATATGGGGTAACTCAAATTATACTCCCTCCGTCCACCAATTACAGTCCCAATGGTGGACGGCACGGGTTTTAATGCATAATTGGTAAAGTAAGAGAGATAAGGAGAAAAAAGTGATTGGAGAGAGAAAAAATAGTTAGTGTAGTGTTAGATAAAAGTGGGACCCATCTTCGAAATTTGCCAAAAAATAGAATGAGACTATTTTTGGTGGACGGACCAAAATGGCAAAACAAGACTATTTTTAGTGGACGGAGGGAGTATTTAACATCTTCTCTAACATATGTTTGAACTACTTTGTCTAATTAACATAAATTCATAAAGCTTACAGAAGATAAATTTTTTGTCATTCCATAAAATTTGTAATTTCATTAATTTTGTAATTTCACAAAATTTCAGAAATTGATGAAGAACACTTTTGCGTAATAGTAGGTAATAAAGATCAACCCTAATTACATAAATTTTGAAAAATACAAGCAAAATTGAGTCTACAACACCAACCTACCTACTTAATCAAATTTTAATAAATGCCAAAATAGCAAATAATAAAGCACCACAAGCAACAATGATAACAAATCCTTCCTTCAAATCCATCTTTACCTTCATGAGACCTTGCAATGCCACATTCATTATCAGATTCTTTGTGTGCATGGTTTCTCACCCAATCATCAACAGTGGGATAACACCACCGGGAAAAACCACAATCACATACCTTCCTTTTATTGTCACGCACAAAATACAACATTCCATACGAATTTCTTTTTGAATCAACAACAATTTTTAGAAAAGTTCTTTCACGACACCATCATCTTTCATTCTTAAATCTCAACACCCACATCCATTTACTCATCCACTTGAAAAATGTGCAGAATTGGTCGACATCACTAGCTTTTTCTTGATGGGGAAGAAGAAGAAAGAACACAAAAACAAAGAAAGCTCTTGTATCGTTAATGTGAAGAAGAAAAAAAGAAAGAAAATGAAGCATTTGCTTTGCTATAGTTATAAAGTGAACAACAAATTAAAGAAAGAGAAGAGAAGAGGAACAAACCAACGTATTATTAATGTTCTGGTTGCATTTTTCAAATAACATGATAATTGTGTCAATTGTCACAGTTAATTTATAAATGGACTAAAATAGCCCTTAAGTCCAAAAGTACAATTTTATCGGACAATACCCAAAAAAGTGAAAGAATACCTCAAAAGATATTAATACTTAGAATGAATATTTTATTTTTAGCTTAATCTAAAAAAGTCATATTAGTGTAATCTCCATCTCATATATGTTGTTTGGTTGGAAATACATGCAACTCATTACCTATTTATTATTATAAACTATATTTCATATCTCTTATTTATTTTTTCGAACAAAAGTATGCGAAGCATTATAGGATTTAGCTAACAAACTTGATTGTACAATCCCAATAGATAGAATCTCAATCGTATAATATCCTAACACCCCTATTTGGTGGATTATGGTCCGACCCCAAAGAATATTGATAATTAATTTAAGTGTGTTACACACCTTCCTTCACAGAGAGAATCATTAGTTATGATGTCAACAGAATAACGTTAGAGATTGTGGGGTCTCTAACAAAGAATATTACATACTTTGGCATATCAGCATATGCTGCTTACCAGCTGCTTGAAAAATGAGGAAACTAGTTTTTCACCCAAAGATGGCAACATTTTTCTATCTTATTTCCACGATTATTGTAAATTTTAGCCATACAAATTAAATTGCTCTCATTCTCACCTACATCAACATGTATAAAAAAAAATTCACAGACTTCCAATGGAATATAACTTTTTTTGGAAGAAATCCCTAACATATGCAAGGAATTGGATAATATAATAAATATGTTAAAGACAACCATGCTTCCAAGTGTACTATAAGATTTTGCTTCAATGTAGAGAAAGTGGATTCACGACTAAAAGAAGCCAATGATTATGGAACACGTAAACAAATTCTTACAAACATGCGAAAATGCAATATTTTTAGAAAAAATATATAGAACATGTATATGTAGTACATCCCTTCTCAAATGATAATATCTTATTAATATATTTATATTAATAAATATTATCACGTTCTATAAAAAAATCGTTTTTTTTTTTTTGTGTGTGGAAGAAATATCTCGTGGGGAAAGAAGTTTGTCTTAGGAGAAAGGCTGATCACAGCTAGGAACCTTGCCTACTAATAAAAATATGTCCCCGGATTTAGTTGGAATAACATATTCTAGTAGATTCTAGAAAACATATTTTCATTAGTTTTCAAGTTGTTTTCTTTTATCAATTTAGATCAGTATGTTAATTTTTTATTTTTTATATTTTTTTGAGAACAAAAAACACACTGAAAAAAGTTCAGAGGATGTGTTGAAGATATTTTATAGCTTGTTACTTTTGAAACAATTACATTTCCGTGCCTGCTTAGGCATAATATGTTTATCTATTTACATATATGAATTAATAGTTAAGTTTCTATCCAATGACATATTTTATCATTTCCTTATATTTTGTTTATTATATTGAATGCAGTCCGCAATAATAATTTAAACGGGCTAAATAATTATTATCTCGTCGTAGCTATATATACATGGGCTTCATCTTTCCTCTTTTAACAAATATTCACTAAAAAAACGTAAAATTAAAATTTTGAAAAATTTAATATTACTATGTTATATGACACCACATAAACTGACATATGTATAATATATGATTTTACTTTATATTTAACACTACTATTCTTTACTTACAAAGTATATGTGATATAATCAAATAACCAAATTCATAGGGTGAGAGACAATATTGTATTTTTTTTTTTTTTTGAATGACAATTTTGTTAGTACTGGAGTGGCACCACTCTGCTTTCAATCAATCAAAACATAATTTCAAAATAATACGAAGTATGACCATTTCTACATTTTCCTTTTAAGTTTGAAAATTGAATACTCTTTTCATTCCAATAAATATAAAATGTTATTGTCCTCTTCTTCTAACTTCTTCTTCTCCCTCGCCAATTGCACACTTTTGAGCTTAAAATACCTTCATTGATTTATTTAGAAATGAAATGAAATAAAAGAAAATAAAAAATAAATAAATTTACAGAGTTCAACGACCGACCACTGCTGCTTCCCTCCTCTTTTTCCTCATTCCTCATTTATTAGATCCATCTTTTCTGTATTCCCTCCGATCTGGTAATAACTCTTTCGAGTTAGTAGTTTCCCCCACATTCAAATCAATTCTCAAATTTCAATCATCGCCATACATCTCACTAATTAGCTCTTTTTTCTGTTTTCTAGGGTTTGTTTGAAATACAATTAAATATCAAATTGAAATCAGATGGCCGCTCCACCCGCCAGAGCACGAGCCGATTATGATTGCCTCATCAAGCTTCTCTTGATTGGTGATAGCGGTGCGTTTTTTTTCCCTTTCGAAATCTGTACCATATTCTATCTTTGAATTCGAATGCCAACTATATGAATTTTGCCTATGGATATTGGAATTTCAGCTGCATTTGATGCGCAATGTATGTATTGTTTCCCCTCCTGTTATTGTAGTTATTTGGGTTGAGTATACCGACGATCCATTGTGTTGATTTCATGGGCATTTTGTATGATCGACCATGACTTTTTTTTTCTTACGATTTACTGGCGAAGATGGTCAGACGCTGTCTGTGTGCCCCTGTTAAAGTGGGGCTTTCAAGAGCTCTACCTGCTTGAGTGCTTTTTGTGACAAGGAAAATGACATATATTTTATGCATGTATTTTTCAGGCGGAGATGATACTTTTATGAGTTTTAGATTACTAAGCACTGGCAGTTGCATGAGGATGATTTTAATTGTTTAGGCTAGCGGAGAGTTGCAGTTGGCTTTTAAGTCTAATAGATTTAAGAAACAATGGAAAGTAACACAACTAAGATAAATAAAATGGTACACTATATTGTTTGGAGCTCTTGGTGTTAGCCTGCCTTTGATAACATGTTGCATATGATGGAAGGAACTGCTGCTTTATGATCTTGTATATATAATGTATCCACTCGTGAATGAGGGAATCAGACTGATCAGGTGTTCGTGCTCATCCAGTATGTTATTTTCAAACTGGTTGATAATTAAACCTCTCATGGACATCAAGGAATTGGTATTTTTATGACGAGTAGAAGTAGTGTGTCATAAGAAAGTGTTTGAGCTATCTGTTTATTTTTATTAGTTCCTTTTGTAGATTCATCTCATACAACTTTTTTCTAACCTTTTATTTGACGATTTGGTAAACTAATTTCAAATGTACTCTTCGAACTGATTTAAGTCTTAATTCTTTTGATGGCTTTCCCAGGCGTGGGTAAGAGTTGCCTTCTTTTACGTTTTTCTGATGGTTCTTTCACCACCAGTTTCATCACTACTATTGGGTAGGTTCCCTTCATTTGTTGATTTTTTTTGCTACAGTTTACGTCTCAAATTTTCCTGCCTATTGTATTTGATCATGCCATTCTCTTACAGGATTGATTTTAAGATAAGAACTATTGAGCTTGATGGTAAAAGAATCAAACTGCAAATATGGGATACTGCTGGACAAGAACGATTTCGTACTATAACAACTGGTACTGTTTGAATGATTCAGGCCTTGCCCCTCTCCCTTCTCTTGAGAAAACTTAAATAGGAATTTCAGTTTACTTGCAACTCTTTTATACTTTTTTACAAATATAATATGGCATATACAATCACTTTTTCTTTCCTAGTATGATAAGTGGCAGTAAAGAAATATGAAGTGCATTGGTTGAATGAGAATAAAATAGACAGATTAGTCTATCTATAATGATCTGGGTTTTTCGGATTTTCTATAGAATTTCATCACCATATAGTATACTATTTGATGAGAATTCTTCAAATTCCTTGAAGCTGATTGTAGTTATGTAAAATTTTGTAATTGGGGCAGAAGTGTTGATTTGAAAAATAAATAAACTGATGAATTTTTATACTGCTGGACAGGCTAAAATGCTTCCTATAGTCCACACTTGATGCCAAACTATTTGAAATCTTTGTCTGTAATGTCAAGTTTAGTTGGTTCCATGCAGTGAATAATAGTAGTTTCCTTTCTACTTTCTTTTGCTTATTTCCCTATGTTGCATATGCTTGTATCTTGAGATTCATTCTGTGAGTTCTCTCTCTCTCTCTGTAGACCATCCTATGCAAACTTTATGAGATCTCTCAAATTTCTTTTGAACCACTTTCATGCTTCCCAAACAGTTTGTTTGTTGGTTAGGACAGTATGATTTCCATGATTGTGGAAGATGGTTACAAGGGATGAAGTGGCCAGGAATCAATAAAGTTGGGGTAGGGGATGTCTGATTAGTGAAGCAAAGTGGTAGAGATGAATGACATGAAAGGGACGACTGGGTTATGGGAAGTGGAATTTACTTCCTCCTCCGCGCCTAAAATCCTTTACATCAGGTTTAGAAGAAGTCAAAGAGAATTTTATTAGAGCTTATCATATCACCTTTTTTTAAAACTTATATCCAGTATTCTGAAATGATCCAAGCCGAAACTAGGGTCATAAGCTAGTTAACGAGTTGATAAGGAATATCCAACAATGTCTAGATTTCTTCATTTGAGGAATGAGATGCTAAAAGAGGAGTTGGTGAATTTCCGTTGAACAAGTTTTATTTTCATGTAACCTTTAATAGTTCCTTTTATGAAATATATTATAAACATATACTGCTGTATGCATATGTATTAGCGTTTTAATTGTTCTATGAACAAATAGTTGGATCTCCTTCTAAATGATAACCACAAAATATTAGAAGCAATTTTTTTGGCGATTAGTTCTTGAGTTTTGAGTTTATTTTGGAAACTTTGTTATATTAGTTTGAAGAAGTTTATGTATTACTGAATTTTGGTTAAGATTTTTGGTTGCTGTTGTAGTAGGAGACTATTCACACATGCATTTCTCCAGTTCGTGTTCATTTAACAACCGCCCTAGCTTTGGTTGTTATCAAATTATGTGAGTTGGTAGAGGCTGTTGTTGCACCTTTTGAGGCCTTACTGAATACTGCTATATATTGCATAAGCAAAAATCTTCTAACTATTTGTGGAATGATTCTGCCTATTTTTCTGTTTATGTACTTGTACATTAAGAATTTTTCTTAACTTATCATATATGTAGTATGCTCCTACATCTTATAGAATTTCATTGCCTAAGAAATGCTTCTTCTGCAGCTTACTATCGTGGAGCAATGGGTATATTGCTGGTGTATGATGTTACTGATGAGGCATCTTTCAACAGTAATCACTCTTCATCATATTTTTTTATTATAACTATATAATCGTAATAGCTATTGGAGGATTTTTCAGAATTTCCTTATATATCTTTGACTCTAAATACCGTTTTAACCTTGTGGTAGTTAACAGTATTCTCTCCTCCGTCAAATATTGATCTCATCTTTTTGTCAGATATTAGGAATTGGATTAGAAACATTGAGCAGCACGCCTCTGACAACGTCAACAAGATATTGGTGGGAAACAAAGCTGATATGGATGAAAGCAAAAGGGTACTTTTTCTGTCTCTGTCTGTTATATGCCGCTCTCTCTTTCTCGTACAAACACACAGAGGCACAGACTTATAAACTTATACATTTGTTGGTATATCTGATTGCTGGAGTGTGATGTTACCTGGGTTACAAACTCATCATGCTTGTATATCAGACCAATCAGATATGTTTCTATGTAATAAATCTCGGGAAATTCAAGAATTAGAAATGCAATAGAATGATGACAGGAGCCATTGCTGTAACATGTGCATGTTGTGTGCGTTTATTTTCTTATTTTTGCTTGTTTTCCACAATATCCTGAACAAAGTGAACTCCATAGGCTGTTCCAACCTCCAAGGGTCAAGCACTAGCTGATGAATATGGAATCAAATTTTTTGAGACTGTAAGTGCTAGCACTTGTTGCCTTACATCAGGATCTTATACCGATTGAGACAGTCTAACATGATCATGTTAACAGAGTGCTAAGACAAACATGAACGTGGAGGAGGTTTTCTTCTCAATTGCGAGGGACATAAAGCAAAGACTCGCTGACTCTGACTCAAAGACTGAGGTACTAAGTGCTGTTAGTTATACTATAATATAGCATATTTGTTGTTTTATATAAGGTTGCCGCATCAGAATCTGATCGTATTCCAACATGAATGCAGCCTCAGACCATAAAGATTACCCAACCGGACCAGAATGCTGGGTCTGCTGAAGCTGCTCAGAAATCAGCTTGCTGTGGTTAAGATAGGGTGGGCAGTGATCCCCTAAGTCGACCATTTTGTTATGACAATATTGGTATTGCTTGTATTTGCTATCCCTCAATTTTTTTAGATGCTAATATTATTTGTTTCTCATTTTGGTATGAAGATGAAATCTCAATCTCAGCAACTCCCCCGCATTCCCCTGCCTTAGTTTGGTGCCATTTTTGTAGGATCTGTTAATACCTTGAGAATTTCTCCGCCAACGAAAGTGACAAAAGAAGGATGGGGGTGACTGCTACGACTGTTATCTTTCTAGATTTACAAACGGAAAAAGGGTCTTCGCTAATAATATACTACAAATGGAAAAATCCACTTTAATAAAATAAGTGCATGCTTACTTGGAGGATTCGTAATTAATTAGATACAGAAAGTTGGATATGACAAAAAAACAAATGTATCTATATTTTGATTTATAAAGAAAGAACGATTGATAAGTCATATTTGCCTCTTTGCTAGATCGTCCACTTATCTTAACATTAGATACAGTTATTAGATATTTGTTGTAAATGAGAACTAAGAGTAAAAGTATCACTATTACATCAACTATAACAGAAAGAAAAACGAAAAATAAAAATATTGATCAACCTTCGGGAATTGAGCCTTTATGGACCAAGCCAGATCGCCTAATCCATACCGATTATCTATGAAACTTCTATAATTGTTTTCTACTTTATATAATGATGCAAAGAATAATGTGTGGAAGGCAAAATTCCTGTGTGCCATTTTCATAAGGGTATATTTCACCTAACATATATTCTTCTTAACGTACATTCAGACGCGGCTCATTATCTTTGTCTAAATCTGATTGAAAAACCACATATATATTCCAACAGTCGAGAAAGAAAAATAAATGCATGATTTGATTCAGTAATATTAAAATGGGATAACCACACCCCACACTTAGCTTGTAGGCTTGTAGCATTATTTTAATTTTTTTGTCACGAGGTGACAACTGTTCTATTTCGTATTTGTCCACACTTTTTCCTTGATTTACGAAACTTTAACAAATGCTAATTTTCTAAATTCATAAGACGTCTGCATGATAAATTAATACATAATGGAGCTTTCTTTAGGTCGTTAAATTAATAATGGAGCTTTACTGCCCAAATATTGCTTATGCTTGAAAGTAAGAAGCCACTCTATATTAAATAACCATATCATGTTAAAAATGCTATCATATTAAATTATTTGCGCTACTAGATTGGCTGCTTACTTCTCATTTAAATTCCAATTTTCGATCGGATGTCTTATAGCCTATTGGAAATAGGGATGTTAATCAGACCAGTTTATCGGGTTTCAGGTCAATTATATTCGGGTTATGGGTTAATTGGGTACATGCTAATCAGGTTGGAATTTTATCGCGTTAGAACTTTCCAATCCTAACCATAAACATTTAGGTTTCGGCCCAACATGCTAATCGGGTTACAAGCAAACGACAAACATTGATCTACGTATTTTTATTCTTAAAAATTCTATATTTATAATATATAAACATATACAAAATCAAATATATAAATCACATGACTAACATAAAATTCAAATTAAAAAACATTCTAAAATAAAATAAAATCAATGATTACATAAAATAAAATTAACAATAAATTGTTTAAAAATAGTTTTGCCTCATAGAATAAAAGAGTTTGAGAAATGAATCTAAACTCTAAATACTTGAATAACATTGTTCATCTACATCGATGATCTTTGAGGCTTCAACTTGATAATTGACTTCGAACTCATAGTTTTCAAACTCTTCACTATCTAATAAAAAATATTATATTATTAAATATAATATAGTTTAATAATTTATAATTTTATAACAAAAATAAAATCTTACCATCAAAATATCTATGAAACCACGTATGTATGCAAAGAAGAGCTTGCATTTTTTGGTATATATGTTCAAAATGTGTGCACTAATACGAAATGAAGATTATTATATTATCGTTGTTATAAGAACGCTAAGTACATCACGCATCATCCTATCAAGTTCTCCAAAACGTGATGCATGATTTTTCTATTTTAGAATTATACTGTATCATTAGCGTCTCACATCATTAATGATAATTATAGTTCAAGAAAACAAATTGTCTCACATCATTAATGATAGTTATAGTTCAAGAGAACAAATATAAGAATAAAGACATACAACCAAAATAATTGTTCCAATAAATGCATAAAACTTATAGAAAATCAAATTGTCATAGAATGTGACAAAGTAAATATGTCTCAAAACAAAATGTTTCTAAGACATGCAAACTATAAACTCCCATCGATTTAAAGCTAACTACCAGCATGTCTAATATCTAAGCTCTCAAAGTGTTTGCTGTGCTTTGTCATACACAAAAGCTTGGTGAAAGGATCAACCAAGTTATCATAAGTGGGTAGTACTCATTCTAACTTCACATCACCCAATTCTACTATTTATCTTATCAGATAATATCTTCGGTGAATGTGTATGTTTCTGTTTGTGACTCTTAGTTCCTTTGCTTGCGTAACCACATAGTGTTGTCACAATATAATGGTATTGCACTGCTAGTGCTTGGAACGACACTCAGTTCTTTAACGAACCCCAACAAAGCAACAATCTCTTTGGCAGCTTTAGATGCATCAATATACTCAATTTTAGTGGTGGAATTAATAGTTGTATTTTATTTAGAACTATTCCAACTTATTGCTCCATCACTTAGAATAAACACATATCCAAATTGAGACTTATAATCATCTTGGTCTATTTGGAAGCTAGCATCAATATACTCAGTAACTAAAATATATCTTACATGCTAAATACATAAGTCACATATAACCTAGTACGTATCATGAAAAACATAATAGATCCTATAATTGAAGCATATGAAATATTCTTCATATAATTAATTTCCTTGTCACTAGAAGGACAACTCTCGTTATTATATATTGACTGTAAATTTTGGTTTACAAGATGGGCGACTGGTTCGAGGGGTGAGCAAAATACCCGAAACCCGAATATCCGAACCGAACCAAACCGAAATTTAAAATTTGGTTCGCATTTTTTCGGATTTCGGTTCGGTTCGGTTTTGATTTTTCACAAATTTCAGTTTTTCGGTTTGGTTCGGTTCGGGTATAATAAAACCGAAAAAAACGAAAAACCAAATTTATATTTAATATTATATATATATTAATAATATAATAATAACTATATATATATATATATATATTTAATATATGTATATATTTATATTTTTACATAAATATTATATGTATATATATTTCATAAATATATATACATACAATTTTTGGATTTCGGTTTTTCGGTTTTTTTTTTCTTCTTCAGTTTTTTGGATAATTTTATGATATTTTGATTTTTTCGCTTCGGTTCGGTTTTCATAGTTCGGATTTCGGTTTTTCGGGTAATTCGGTTCGATTTTAGTTTTAAAAAAAATTCGATTTTTCGGTTCGATTCGGTTTGGACAAAAAACCGAATGCTCACCCCTAGTTTTCACAATTTTGGTCCAAGGTGAAATTTAAACACACTGACTAAACTCGAGAATAATCAATTTTGGAAAGATAGCGAATCCAAGGTATCAAATTACGGTCTGTTAAAAAAGAAGATGATGATGATGATGATGATGATGATGATGATGATGATAATAATAATAATAATAATGATAATAATAATAATAATAATAATAATAATAATAATAATAATAATAATAATAATAAT
>JAYDZE010555760.1:0-13092 GCA_034509125.1 Monilaria moniliformis | reverse complement strand
GGTTGCAGTGTCAGTCCAAAACGTTTACTAACCTTGGTAAACAAAAGACACTGGTGTGGTATAGCACTAAAAGGATTTACGTGAGATAAGTCTTTCTTGCTGATTACTGGAAAATGAGGTCTTGGTGATATTTATTTCTTAATCTTTGTATGTAACATTGAGCATACGTTATTGATTATGCACTGCTTTGATTTATTAAAAAGTGCGGGCTTTTCGTAGCCCAAGAATCCTGATATCTTGGGCAGTGGTAATTAATGACTAAGAGGTTCTAGGATTGTTATTGCACTGAATCGTATCCAGGGAGAGTCCGGGTTGATATTATCCCCAAGAGGAGTTCAATAAAAGGTTTTATTACACAGAAGTCCGGCCAGCTTGAAGTTTATTCCAAAGTATAATAAATAAAGAATTTTGAACTAGAGCACTCTTGGTAAAAGATATTAATTAGTTAAAACCAACAACAAGTTTAAATTATTTAATAGATATTGAAATTTAAACATGAGAAATAAATTAATTAAAAAGAAAGCCCAGATTATGACACATTACAACTCTATATATAGAAGAAAGGAAAGAAGAGAAAATAACTTAACTTAAATCTTGCTTAGTGATTTTCGAAAATCACCAAGCACACACAATCATTATTTTCGAAATTTGCTAGGTATTTTCCTAGTTATCTTCTTTCTCTTTCAAGTCTTATAGGTTTGATAGGTATTGTTCCACCACAATATTCAAACCTAGAAGTAGGGAACAGATTAGAAGATTTAAGGTTGAAACTATTTAACACACGTGGAGATTGAGCAAGTCATTGTCGAATCTTTGGAGATTCAATAATGTATATATCGAAAACCAACTAGAAGCATGTTTTAGGATTTAAAATTCTATGCAAAGTATGCCTTACTTGTGTTCTAGTATAAGTAGGATAATTAAATCGGGGAAAAAAGTTTCTTATATTAACCTAGTAGATCTCGGGGACAGGTTTCCTTCAATGGAATGTTTAAAACCCCAACATTTATGAGCAGTGTCTTGATTATCATTTTCTTTGTTTTATTGGTATTTTTAGATGTGGTTAATTTATTTAAGGACCATTATCATCATTATCTTACAAATTAAATTTTAATAATTTTTTATTGGTATTTTAAAATGGAGTAAAAAAATTAATGATTAAAATTACCAACGAACTTTTCTGTCGGTAATATGTGATTACCGACGGAAAATTCCGTCAGTGTTTTTTTATTATATTTTTTATAAATCTAGTCGTCGACTTATCACTAATTATAACGACGTCTACATTCCATCGGTAATCATGATTATCGACGGATTTTTGAATTTTACCAATGGAAAAATCTGTCGATAAAACCCATATTTTTTAGTATACGCCCTAGTTATCCTTGCCCGGTTCCCTATCATCTAGCTCTCGGTTCCGCTGCTCCAGCCTTACTCTTTCATTCTAGACCTCAAAGGGTGGTTCTTGCATTGGTGGTGTTTGACGTAGGTGAGGGTGGTGGTTATTCTCGGGAATGAGGTGAAAAAGTGGTAGGGATTGTGAGACTGTGAACCTTCGACTAAGAAATGGGGAAATGTCGGCTGACTCTCTAACCGTGAAGAGAGATGGCGATGCGTGTTAGGAATTCTTATCGTCATCTAATGACACGCAGCGGAAAAAAAGACAGGAAATAGATCTAGATTCATAATTGATTTCGTGAGTTGAGCATGTAATCACACAACGAAAAGAAGACTTACTTGTTGTGTAGTTTGATTTCCCGTATGATCGAATCTAGCATCTTGCAAGTGAATCCACTACTTTCGGTATCCACGTGTATGCCAATCCGATGGAGGAACAATTCCGAGTACACTGTTCAATCAGAGAAAGCTAGGAAATCTCTGATTGAACATACGTATTATTTTAGTGACAAAAGAATCAGTTCTTACGTTCCAAACGTTCCAGAACTGATGGATTAACTTATGTGTTTTATTTCTCTATAATAGAAAAATATATATTAACTGCTCCATGGGCCCAGGCCTATGGGCTTATAATCTTTTGTCTGGATTAATTAATTAATGGTACAATCTTAATTAATTATTGACTAATATCCTAATATAGTATATATATCTTTCACAGACCATATATGTAATTCTATACATAGCCCCGATTCAAAAAAATAAAATGGAATTTTGGCAGTCTTATGAGCAGCAGGGATCCGTTAATTGAAAATGGGCCTATGAGGATATTCTTCCTTTCTGGTTGGGTTTTGTTCTTGATTTGCCATCAATTTCAATGGTGAGAGTGAGGCTCCTCACCCGCTCAAGTTAAACTCCTTTGCTTGTGTTTCTTCTCAATTTTTTATCTCATCTTCGTCATCATCCACAGCTAAGTGATTGATTTCTGATTTTCTTCTTTTTCTTTCATATTTCTTTACTTCTTCTCTGGATTTCTTCAATTTTCTGGTGCATTCCAAAGTTCTCTCTTAGGTTTTCTTCCAAGTTTGTTTGATTTTTCTCTACTTTTAGCCGATTCAATTGGTTGTCATCAAAGTTTTTTTTATTCGTCATCTTTGTAGAATTTTAATTTGGAGGCTATGGGGAAAGAATAGTAATTTTATAAACATTTTTAATATTTTATTAAATTGGCGGCAATGAGTAAAATGGGAGTTATATATAGAATTACCCTAATACTACATTTTACAGACAATAAAAATAAGTTTAATTGGACATATTTTATAACATATTAATATTATATTTAGTTAAATATATTAAATCATCCCGCAACACATAAATTATGTTAAGAGAGTGAAATTATTGAAGTTTAGTCTTTAATTCATGATAAGATAGTGAAATTTATAGTACTTTGGTCAATTAATAAATTAATATATGGTATGATCTATGAGTTAATGATGTGAAATACGTAAAACAGATGGTGGAGACAAATGTTAGTCACCAACACAATTTCGATAAGTTCTAGCTAACTTTGACATTAAAAAATTTAAATATTCTTACTTTAACTTGGTATATCTGGTATGTATGAGGACTATGCGATGTGTGGTGCGCAACATCTTAGTGCGCCTGGTACGAATTGGGACTATCTGTGCCAAGTTAAATTTTGATCATTGTAGTTACAAGGTCAAATTGACAACACTTACTCTAATAGCAATTTTATCCGAATTTCTAAAATTGCTACAATTCATACAAATTAAGTTGGTGGCCACTTTTTAATTTCCATTACTTATATGACTATCTCAAATTTTGTCTTTAATAATATTTTTTATTACATGTCACACCTAAGATGTGGTATTTATATAAAAAAAATCACAAATGTGCATGTTATAAATATATTATTAAAAGATTATCAGCCATAGCAAAATATATAGCATCTTAGAACCCTAGATCCAAAGCAATCAAGATCCGTTCCCTGCACCTAAAGAAACAAAATCCCCCTTTTCAAAATCTGTAAAACGGAAGCAAACACACCATAAAATCAAGGGATCAAGAATCAACAGTATACAACAATCCATTTCAAAAACATCATTTTAAAAATCCTCGAATTTGATCGAAGCTGCCAACAATGTTGGATTGGGGTCCGATTCTAGTCGGGTTGTTCCTATTCGTTCTTCTGTCTCCGGGTGTCCTGTTTCAGATACCGGGCAATACCCGACCCGTCGAGTTCGGGAACTTCACCACCAACGGCAAGGCTGTGATGATCCACACTCTCATATTTTTTGGGGTTTTTACTATTCTTATTATGGCAGTACGTCTTCGAATATACATGGGCTAGCTATCTATATATTTATTTAATTATATTTGACGACACTTTTTCAAATTATTTTCATGTATTTTTTGTAATTAAGTCTTGCTTGCTATTTAAATGGAAGAAACTGTGGCATTGTTTTCTGTGAATTACATATGATCGAGCGTATATGTCTTGCTTATCAACATTCTGTAATATGTATTATACATCTTTTCGTACATTTTTTTGGGATGTAGGGATTTGAGATATTGTAATTCAAAGGACATTTTTTGGATTTAGCACAATATTTTTGCAATTTTAACGTGCATGACTTTTCAATCGTTGAAACTAAAAAATTACTTTTCACTTTCGTGTACTTTTAACATTACTTTCTCTTTTCCGGCAAGCGTGATGTGGGTTGTATTATAGGATCTATATTTTTCCCGGAAATATTCATCATGAATTAATAATGCCCATTATTAAAGTGCATCTATGAAATAATAAAACCTAAATTTGATTTATGAATTGTTTTGCTAAATTTATCATAATATAAAACAAATGTAGTTTTTAAATAAAATTCAGTATTTGTTAACTTTTTTGTAAAGGATATAATGGATAATGCTATCAAATACTTATTATTGCTCATTTTGGAAAAAAAAAAACAGAAGGAGTATATTTAATATTTTGCCTTTTGCTAAGAGAAGATTTTTCTATTGAAAATAATATTAATAAATTAGCGAGTGTGGCGGCTTTGTCCGAAATAAATCCAACTTTTATTCCGCTCGAAATTCGAAATAAAACAAAATAATGGGCCTTTGAGAAATCAAGTTTGTTTTTCACAATGCAATCCTGGACTGTACACATGCCTACACTAAAAACTGACTAGTTCACTATATATGGGCTTCAAATGTGTCATGACTATTGCCACAATCGAAAAAAAGAAAGAAATTAAACAGAAAGCAAAACACTTTGCCAAAAGCATAATCCTCGAATTCTTTTTATTGTTTAATTATTGTCAATAATATAATTTCCAATTAAATATATCAACATAATTTCGTTAATAACCCATCGGAGTAATTGGACTTGCAGAAAAGCTTGGTGGCGTGCTCGGTCAAGAGGTGGCCAAGCTTATTAGCAGGTCCCCGAATAATTTGGGAGGAAACAGTACAGATTAGGTTGTTGAACTGAGTAAATTCTGTGTGGCATTCTTGCCTTACTACAGTCATTATCATCAACATTTACGTGCTTTTACCCTTCTAGCTGATATGTTTGGCCATGGTTTCTTTTAGAAAAAAAAGGTTTTATTTTTTTTGATGATTCAGTTTATGCTTAATGCTATAGAGTTCCTTGATTAAACGTCTCATTAAAACATGTAAATATATCTTTTTTATTGACATTGATTGTTGATTTGGATATTCAAATTGAGTATTGTGTTGAATCACATCACATGTACTGCATATATATATAATGCACACTTGCACAACATAATTTATGATATTATATTTATTTATTGTGTTGATTTAAGATTAAACTGTGTCACATTTTCATGCGATCTTGTAATCGTGAAAGGCTTAAATCACTTCGTATTCATCATATTATCGAGAAAAATATCTATTTATTTTTGCAATCACAAACATGACATATCATTTAACTAACTACTTACCAAGATAAACTCACATGACCATTGTTTGGATATAATCAATTAAGAGAATTTGTGTAAATACAAGTTTGTTTGTTTGTTTGTTTTTTTTTTGTTTTTTTATTTTTATATATGTTAGTGAAAGTTAACTATGAACAATTAACTTTTCCTTTTTTTACCAAGATCAATTAGGTTAAAAACACTTTGGTATTTACTTTTAAAAAAAAAAAATTATCAATTCAATTATCCTCAGTATTACCATTTTAATATTTTTGTATATTTAATATAATGTATTACCTATAATGTTATGGTGTCAAGCACTTTCAATTTTCGGTTTTATTCAATATTATTCATTATATAAATATATTCACGAATATATATTGTAAATAATTTCTAATGTATGTTGTTGTACAATGAGCGAAAATCGAAATGCATGGTTTCAAAGTTTTGATATATGAGAGCAATGATGTCAATACTAAATAATTTTTATATATAAATGAGTATTCTAAAAATTGTAACGTGTTCATTAGTTATGAAAGATTAATTAAATCATTGTAAAAGTTTTTCCATATTCTGCAAATTCAGGGATTCGTATATATAATACTATTATCCTCAATATATTGTTCTAACTAAAATAATATATTAATAATCTCGTTAACATACTCTTTTTGTTGTCAATCAATAAACTCATAAATTATGATACCATTTGTATAATTTATAATTTATAATTTTAAAATACAAATTATGAAATACATCCCGTGCATCAATTGAGGCGTACTAGGTTTAACTAACGAGGAAACTGCTCATTTTAGCTTTTGTTATCTTATTTTTTCCTTCATAAAATTTTGTTTCGTCTTTTGGTCACTTGTTTGATCATGTCACTAGGTTTATAAATTCTATACAGGAAATAGACCTAACAAAGTACCACAATTTGTGGATCTTGCGATATTTAAGCGGGTGCTCAAACTTTTATTCATTTGGCACTTTAACACGTTATTTGAAATGTTGCAATTATGTCACCATTTTTAAATCTATTATAAAATGAACGCCCTCAATTTTTTTAACCAAGAAGTTGACATGTCAAATGTAATACTAACCAAGTCAAAAATATTGAGTTAATGCAACTGCACTTTATCGATGTTAGGTCTGATAATGCATGTCGCCTCGACTCTCATATATTAGGTGAAGTCTAAATCTAATATGCCACAATCAAGAAGGACTAATAGACGCTGCAAAGCAGATGATATAGCAAATACAAATTGACAATACCTGATGATTCCATAGAATACAAGATTGCATGAGAAGACCTAATTAACATAAGTCCTTTTCATCATCCTTTTCTCGGCAGTATATAATAAAAGACTCTGAATAAGAGTAGAAAATATTTGATTTCAAATTTTTCTCTTTTAACTTCTGCAAATACTCTTGTGACGAGGATGTTCATATTGTGCGGACGTCCTAAAAACGCTAATCAGTTAAAATTAAGAAAAATGTCAATTATCCTTAAAAATTGTGTTAGTTGTACTGAAGAACAATGATAAAGTCAATATGTTTGCACTGCACTTCACGGAAATTCTCTTTAATTTTGATCAATACAAAGAAATTCCCCCTCCCCCTCTTGTGTATACACCCTGGCATAACAAAAAAAAAAAAAAAAAACTCTAGTAGTTTGGTTCGAATCATTAATTTTGACATAGGAATATTGAGAATATTGTGAACTTAATATATTTCAACTTTAGAAAAGAAGTGGGATAAGAGCACAAAGTTGATTCTAACAACATTAATGGATGTGCATGAGCAAAGCAGACTAATATGGACCACCATGTCTTTTCTCACGAACCTAATTAATCTAGGTGGAGTTGAATTCCGATCACCAATGTAATCCTCAAATTAAGCCACGATTTGGTTAATTTAAAGTTAACTGACATGTTTTACCCTTTGTATTCATTCCACTTAATTAGTTAATTACATGTGTCCGTTTAATCCAAAATTAGAATGCACCAATATGCACCATCAAAATCATACCATATCATCTTGGTCCTTATTGGATCATTCCAATCTAATCTATTTAATCTCATAATGGTAATAATATTGATAGGAGAATATGAAAAACAAAGTCGAATCTAGTACGAGAATGGGGAACTTTATGCATCAGATTTTGGGTGGATTGACAATGCCTATCTTGTCTGGTGGAACATATATACCAAAGGGACCTTAGTACGTACAAACGTGTCGATCTCGTAGCAAAAGTAAAAGATAAACGTTAAAAAGAAGAAGTAAAAAGTGAATAAATGTGAGAGTGGGGGGTGGGGGTGAAGAATCAAGCTTTTTATTCTATTGAGTATTAATTTGACTAGTCAATTTAGGTTGCATTTGGTGAAATAGATTTGGAATTGATTTGTAATTGCGATTATATAGAATTGAATTTGCAGTTATGATATTCTAATTCAATTTCAAATTCTTTGTTTGATAAGTTAAAATTTAATTAAGATTTGAAATTAAAATTGAATAATTTTTTCAATTTATATACATTATATAATTGTATATTATTTTTCTATATATTTTGAGTGTGTGTGCAAGTATATATACTGTGTGTATGTGTGTCGTGTATGTTTGTTATGTGTGTTGTGTGTGTGCAGTGTGTATATTATGTGTGTTCGATGTTGTATGTCTGCGGTGTGTGTAATTTTGTGTGACGTGTGTGTTGTGTGTGTTTATGCGTATTTGATGTGTGTCTATGCGTATTTGATGTGTGTCGTGTATATGTGTGAGCAGTGTTTGTATGTGTGTGCACAGTGTGTGTATCGTGTATCGTGTGTCGGGTGTGTGTGTGCAGTGTGTGTATTGTGTAAAGTGTGTGCAATATGTGTATTGTGTGTGCGATGTTGTCGTGTGTGCTGTATGTTTGTAGTTGTGTAATTTTGTGTGTCATGTTGTTAAGTGTGTTTGTTGTGTGTTGTGTGTGAGCAGTATGTGTATTGTGTTCAGTGTGTGTATTGTGCGAGCACTGTGTGTATCGTGTGCAATGTGTGTGTTGTGTTGTGTATGCAGTGTGTATTGTGTGCAGTATGTGTGTGTGTGCAATATTTAATATGTAAATTATGTGCATAATGTTTGTGAAGTGTGTGTGTTTGAGAGATACTAAATTTTATATTTATTTAAATTTTCAAATATTTTATTTTAGCTATAAAATTAAAATTATGGAATTAAGTGGATTTGGAATTGAAATTTAATTTCAAATCTAAATAATTTTATAATACCAAACAATGAATTTGGAATTGAAAACTCCAATTCCAAATCCAAACTTCCAATTCCATGATATCAAACGATTAGAGAATTGAAGAATCAAGTTTGAATTCTCCGACGAATAATTTGACGAATCAAAGTTCAAATTTTATGATTCTTTTTTATAACATTATAGTTGCTTATATATAAATCATAGAAAAAGTTAAAAAGATAGCCAACCAATTATTTGTAGGAGTTCCCCTAAAAAATAAACTATTTGTAAGGGTGATTACCTTCAGTTAACCGATCATTTAAAATACAAAAAAATTGGTCATAATTTTAAATTGGTTTTGTTCTCCAATTTGCATAAAGCCCTTCACCAATTGTGTCGATCTCTCACCAACGTTTTTACTTAAATCGGACCAAATCAACCGCTTCAAACCACCACAGTCTCCACTGGTTTTGTAGCCAGGATTTCAACTCAAGGAATTCTAAGGTATATTGATTTTAATGAATATATATATTAATAAAATTACAATAACTTTTTAATATATTTAAATGCACACAAAACTAGCTTTAGGTCATGGGTTCAACCCTTATTTCTAGCATTTTGTATTATTTTTGTTTTTTTGTTTTATATACGTTTTATTTTTATTTCATTTTTATGTTTTATTTGTTTTTTTGTTTGTTTTTAATTTCGTTTTTTCGTTTTTGTGCGTTCTTTCTTTTTTCTTTGATTTTTTTAAATGATATATATATATATATATATATATGAATATAATTAGCATGTTAATTTTAAAATTTAAGTAAATTTAATGAAAGTTACTCTTTTTATTATGATATATATATATATATATATATATATATATTTAATATTTCAAAAAATTATTATCTTAAATAAAAGTTATACTTGTTTTGGGAATAAATTCAAAAAGGATAAAACTCTACTGATAATTACATTTTTTTATAATATATATAAAGCATAGAAATTGTTATTCAAATGAATAAAAAAACTTTTTTATTATATTATATAATTAAATTAATATTTATACGATTTGAAAAAAAGTGAAACTTTATTTTAAATAAAAGATATTGTTCTTTTGAATAAAAGTTACTCTTTTTGTAAATGAAAGTTACTCTTCTTGCAAATGAAAATTACTCTTCTTCTAAATGAAATTTACCATTTTTCTAAAAAAAAATAGAAAAAATGAAGAAAAAAACAAGTGTAAATTGTTTTATCCTTTAAATATATTAGAATAAAAAAATTTGTAATTGTTGATAGAGTTTTATCCTTTTTGAAATTATTTCCAAGAACAAATGTAACTTTTATTTATTAAGATAATAACTTTTTAGAAACATTGTTTCTTTATGTATTATAATAAAAATACCAACTTTCATTTAGAAAAAGAGTAACTTTCATTTATAATAATAGTAACTTTCATTTATAATTAGAGCAACTTTCATTTAGAAGAAGATCAACTTTTGTTAACAAGAATAGTAACTTTCATTTACAAAAGTGTAACTTTTATTTAAAAGAACAGTAACTTTCATTTAGTAGAAGAGTATCTTTTATTCAAAAGAACAGTACATTTGATTTAATTCAATTATATAAATATAATAAAAAAGAAATTTTTATTAATTTGAATAATAATTTTTATTTTTTATATATATTATAATAAAAAGAGTATTTTTTGTAAAAAGATTAACTTTCATTTACAAAATGAGTAGCTTTCATTTAGAAGAAGAGTAACTTTCTTTCAGAAGAAGAGTAACTTTTATTCATAAAAAGAGTAACTTTCTTTCAGAAGAAGAGTAACTTTTATTCATAAGAAGAGTAACTTTCATTTATAACAATAGTAACTTTCATTTAGAAGAAGAGTAAATTTTATTTCGAAGAATAGTAACTTTCATTCACAAGAAGAGTAACTTTAATTCACTACAAAAGAACAATACCTTTTATTTTAAATCAAGTTTCACTTTTCTTCGAATCGTATAAATATTAATAAAATTATATAATATAAAAATTATTTTTTATTAATTTGAATAATAATTTCTATTCTTTATATATATATTATAATTAAAAAAGTAACTTTCATTTAGAAGAAAAGTAACTTTCATTAAATTTACTTCAATTTTATAATTCACATTCTAATTAAATTCGTGTACATATATATATTTATATATATATCATTTAAAAAATGAAAAAAAAGAACACAAAAAAAATGAAAATAATTTGAAAAATGGAAAACCAAAATAAACTATTTTGTATATCCTAATTTAATTCTTATGTCAATTAAATTTATTAAAATTTCAAATTTAATTAAAATTAAAAATTCACATGGTAATTAAATTCATATATATACCATTAAAAAAAGCAAATAAAAATAAAAACACAAAAAAGAAACAAAAAAATGAATAAAAGCAAACCAAAAACGAATAAAACGTAAAAAAATAAAAATTCATATGCAAAATAAATTTAATTAAATCTAAAAATTCACATGCTAATTAAATTCATATGCAATTAAATTTAAAAATTCACATGCTAATTCAATTCATATATATATATATATATATCATTTTAAAAAAGTTAACAAAAAGAAAAACACTCAAAAAAAATAGGAAAAACGTAAAAAACGTAAAAATAAACAAAGAAACGAAAAAAACTATGTAAACCAGAAAAAAACCGAAAAAATAATGAAAAAAACATAAAAAAACGAAAAGAGTAGAAAAAATAAAATAACGTGGTCTAAGGGCGTCTCAATCTCGAGACATAAGGCCATTACAGTGCATGCACTACCACTAGACTACCTCTTTATTATGTCTGTAAAGTAACATAGAAATTTATATTGTATTGTGAAAAGCTGTTTTTTTATGTTTCGGGTCGCGACCGAGTCTAACCCGGGTTGGAGGATCTGTGCGCACCATAAGTCAGAGCACATGGAAGTTTTTGTCATAAGTTAGATGTTCAAAATTTAAAATATTTAATAATAATTTGATTCATTTCTCCAACACGCACTAATATACTCATATAAAAAACAAAGTGTTTATTACTAAGTTTTCTAATATAATGTATATCTAAAAAAATAAATAAAATATTATCCACCAGAATGTAGTGATTTGAGCTAACTATTAATATGAACTAGGAATATTTAATAAAATCATATTAACAAAAATATTTTAAATTCAGATAACAAAATATTGAAGTTTTTAATTAAGAAATATTATTGGAGAAAAAATTAGAACTAACAAGCTATTAAATATAGAGAATTCAACATAAAAAAAATAAATACAAGTGGGATTGTAAAGAATATTACATTTAAACTCAAGTTTTGATTTTTTATGATTCCATTAAGAAAAATTAATTCAACTCACACTTTAGATAAAGAAAATGAAAAGGAATTAAAAACATTAGGAGATTTTGTTGTACAAAAAATGAATAAAATGTATTTTCATATAATAAATATTAAAATACATAATATATATATGAGTTTTGAAATATAGTAGGGTCCAGTGCTCCCGAATGGACCCCCCCATATAGCTACCTTCCTGGTCTCTACCATCGGCCCTTTTTCATCTCCTTAATTTTTCGGATAAAATTGCCGCCGCTTTTCTCATTTTCATCAAACTATTAACAAATTTGACTTCAGTTGTGAGAAATTTGAATTTATTTTATACATATTTGTATTCAATATTTTGCATAATATTTGTGTTCAACAGTTGCATAATTTTGTTTAATCGTATGCTGGACTTAACTAATGGTGTAAGAGGCGCGCACCCGAGTGTGCTCTAACGCACCTTGCGCGTGGGTCAGTCCTGGCCCGACCAGGACCTAGTGCGCTCTGGACGAAACCAACCGCACCCAGTTTGATTTTTTTTAATTTTTTAAATAATAACATTATTAATTAACAAAATGACTTTATATATAAGAATAATCGTCTTTAAGACAATCACTTTTATTCATAACAATAATTATTTAATTTATTTTTATTTATTATAACAATCACTTATATAAGAATCACTTTTATATATTATAAATATTATTTTTATAAAAATAAATCATTAAATTAGGTCATAGAATAAATTTGAGTCAAATTCGGATTCTATCTATGGCCGAGCCAGGTCGGATCCAAGCCGACCTAGTTCGAGCGCACGATGAGGGCGCGTGGAGTATTTGAGTGTTGGTGATGGTGTAGATGGCGCACCACATCTCATATTTCGATGTTGTATTTGAGCTTCTCGGTTTACTGCTCATGTTTGAGGCCCTATATTCCGCACTAGTCAACGGATTTCAGGAACTTTATACCTATCCTATTTTATCATTTGTGTGCAACCATCCACTTAATCGTAAACCTATTGTAATGTATTACAGGATAAAAGGATAAAAAGTCCATTGCTTGATCTCCAATATTTATGTAAAGTTAGTGTAAATTTTTAGGGATAATTGCCATTTAAATCATAACTTTTCGTTGACTTCTGGTCAATCCTATAACTTTTGAAACTGGAACATAAA
>JAYDZE010555759.1:8223-31584 GCA_034509125.1 Monilaria moniliformis | reverse complement strand
TATATATATATATATATATATATATATCTAGAAAAATTATAGCTTACCCCTAAATCAACGATTTTTCGTATCGGAAAATAAAATTCATTTTCGATTAGGCCCTATTTTTGGAATGTTACATGAGTACATACCATTGTTATTATATCATTACCAAACTTTAAATATATCATTATACCTCATATTCTATATCATTATATATATAAAAAATAAAACGTAATTCAAAATATTATTTAAGTAATACTAATACGTATTTTAGAGTGTAAATTTGATTAATAATGAATTACACACAAGCTATAAAATTACTCTAAAATAACTCCTAACTACAAGAGAACGGTGTCGAAGATAGTAATTAGGGGTCGAACCCACATGGAGGTGAAATTGTTGTTTAACCAAAAATAAAATTAAAAAGATGAGGAAAACAAATTAAAATAAAGAATTTAAAATTATGAGATCAAAGAAAACTAAAGCAAATCTGAGTTGCTAACAAGATTGAAAAGGTTATCCTTAATATGTTTCAGATGATTACTATACTTGATTGACTCAAATCGGGATTCCTAGTTCAATTTCATGGCATTAAAGTTTGTATCTATTTTACGCTCTAACAACATTGAACATGTCAGAAGAATTGTAGAATTAAGATAAGCTGAACACGTCTCAAAATTCTTGAATATTAACCTACACTCATGTGGAAGCTCACTAAATCCATGTTGATATTTAAACACGTTTGACACAATAGATTAACAAATTTAACCACTTTAACATAGATTCCTGCTGTAGCAGAGTAAGACCTATATTAGCAATTAAACACATTTTTCCAAAATTCAGCATTTTTCTTTGTCCATTTCGTCTATTTTCTTCTCCAAACTTCTTTCTAATAATGAAAAGTAATTAAAAGCGGGTGACAACTCAATAAACATATGTGAAACCTTAGGGAAAAGATTATGTAATTTGATTTGCATCAAATACCCCCAAACTTAAGTTTTGCTCGCCCTCGAGCAAGATAAACTGTACAACACAAAGTTCACAGAGACACTCAAATAATGAAACAATTACATCAACTCTCATCAAGTCAGATTCACAGCAATTAGAAAATTAGTACAAGAACACTTTATTCGTCCCCTAAGGTACTCTCGAAAGCATTCAAACAAACAAACCATTTCCTAATGATTAAGTCATCATGCACATTTTAACCAGTTTAAGCATTGTCTCTTGTATTTCAAATCGTTGTCATCAAATCATAAAGTAGTAATCACCTAGCAAATTCATGAAATCATGATCAACCTTCTTCACACAGTCATGTGAGTTTAACAACACTACCAAAGAATCGAAGTATGAATAAAAAGGGCTTTATTTATTTGGTTGTAATGTGGCTTTGGTAAAGGTAGGATAAACATATGGGAATTAGTTTAAAAGCTACCAAAATCAAGTACTAATATAATCATCATATAAACAACTGCCAACTTAATGATCTTTTGATCCATGCACTCAACTACCTCCAAACTTGAGAAATTCATATTGGAGGAATCAATTAACATCGAAGCTCATTTACTTTTCTTCTCAATATTTTTTTTACGTAAGCCTTGGCTTTTTCTTTCGTTTTTTTTAATATATATTGGCCGCCTTTTTCGATATCATGAGCTTTAAAATTGTACAACAATCCTCCATTTCATCTTCCATATATAACAATTCATAATTCTACTACAAATCATATATTCTACTATCTGTTTGTACATATAGCTAACAATCTCCCACTGATTAATTAGTATTTCAATTTAGTAGCAAGGATTGAAAAGAAGATTAATACGACAAAGATTGGCTCAATGTGGCTAAATTTTGTGGCTTAGTGTTTGGTCAAATGAATAGACTGTCAAATTCAAAGTGGTTAAATAGGGGATAATGATGGGTGAGGCATGTGATCTTTTTGGCTATGGGGCTTAATCCTATTGCCTTTATTACGTTCATACTTCAACACTTAGTAATGAATCAAACTTATGACACAACTCCACAAATTAGCTCAAAAATAATTTTACAAGATTTACTAGATTTTCACACTCTTATTGACTCAAGAAATCGGAAACAATCAACAATACTCTTTCTTATCACAATATACATAACTTCTCTTTCTTCAGAAACAAAATAACCATCTAAAAGCTCAACTAGAGTTATTGAGGGGCAAGATGAGCATTTCACCTAGTCACTACTAACATAACTGTTGATTATTAACGAGTCATTTTACAATTCAACCTAAAATATTTAAAAGAAAGAAATTCAATGAGAATCAACCCCCAAACTTAAACTTGACATTGCCCTCAATGTATGAAAAAAAAATAAGTAAAAGAGAAGGTTAAGAAAGCTCCCCCAAAATTGGCAAAAACAGCACACAGGGCGGGCGGGTGGGTAACATCTCACATTGACAAAGCTCTTATCCCTACTATGCTTCTGCATAAAACACAACAAAAGTAAAAATGCTTAATTCAATAAAAATTATCGGGGGAAAGAATTAAGTAAACAAAACTCCCGATTTAAAAAAAAAAGTTAAAAATAAATTAAAACTAAAACATTTGCTGGGATTCCTCTCAACCAGCGTGTCACATCCAAGCCCTCTGACGTATTCAAATAAAATAACCAAATATAATTAAAAGAAAGTAAATATATATTTTTTTTAACCAAAACACTCATATCATATAACATCAAAAGTCAACATTTATCAAGTACATATGTCATTATCCTAGACCATAATGGGACCCTCTTACCACTCGATATGCTATACATTTATCTACATGCAAAAATGATTAGGAGGAGAAGGTTGCCAAAATGCGTCAGCCGCCAAACCTGATAATGCGTGGGGTTTGTCGAACCCACGTCAACCAAAATGTCACTTCTAATATATTCCTGAAAAATATTAGTGGTTTATATGAGCCACAACTCAATGCATATAAACCTTACCTTTAATTCAATATTATATAACATATTCTTTGACTGATACATATAATTAGAATAAATCAGAACAATTCCATATACATATGCATATGCCTCTATGTCCGTTTTATTATTCTGTGACAAATCAAGTCTGACATCTGCCCGGGGTTTCCATTGTATACATTGTATAATATAACATATATGACCCAAAGGTCCCATTGCCATTGTATATGACCCGAAGGTCCCATTGCCCTTGTATATGACCCGAAGGTCCATTGCCATTGTATATCAGATCCAGAACAAGACCGTCACAGATTTCTTTTAATCCCATGATTCACATAATTTCAATATCATGCATATGCAATTCCAAATTATAAATAATTCACATATCTATTTATATCGAATACTCTATATACTATAAAACATAACAATTGCATCAACACATATCCATATAAAGCAATTATTCTCATAATTCAAATATAACGCAAGGAATTATAAAATACATACCAAATCAACAACTAGGGTTATACATGCTTGAAATTAAAAGCGAGATTTATACACACCTTAGTTAAGATAGGAAATCTAACGGAATACCCGATTCTTCTTCCCAAATTACAACCCTCAATCCTCAAATTAATTAACGAACGAAACCTTCTTTATTTTCTCTATCTTTTTGTTTTTTCTCTGCAATACTTGATATATGTCGGTTAAGCGTATTAGCCGACTTACTTTGCAGCTAGGCTAATATGAATTCAATAAAAAGTGAAAAGTGACGACATCAATCAAATAATAGCCGACATGTTGTTTACTTACCTTAGGTAAATAAAATAGTTGACTCATTAATGTATAAAATAAAGTAATAGAATACATTATATACGTTATATATATATATAAACATATATTAACTCCAAGACAACGTATATATATATAAACATATATTAACTCCAAGACGTGTTTTTTATGATGTTATTACTTAATTTAATTCATTTCTTAAATTTTTTTGTCTTTGCATTTATATATTTTGTTTAACTATATTGAACCCTTTTAATTATTATCTTTTATAATATCCACTTAGAATATTTATAATATGAATAACATTAAAATATACGATTATGCGAAATGATGCATGCTTTGGGTTAGGGATGTCACACAAATAGCTTCCAAGTTCCAACAAATAATGGAGATTGATTAATTTGTTGGAACTTGCAATGATAAAGTTGTTATACCTACAAAAAAAGAGAGTATATAAATAAAGTAAATCAAATAATTGAGAACAATAAACTTAAATGCATATAACATTAAATTTTCAAATACCTTCCTCCATTTTTTCGACATCTGGAAGAATTTCCTCAACACTAAATGGGGCATAATTGCGAAGCCAATCTTGATAAAAAACGAGATACTTTACAACTTTAGGACTTAATAAGCTCCTAAATGGATCGAGTACTTGTCTTCTTGTGCTAAATACTGACTTTGAACTTTTAAGGTTTTTCATATTTTAAGCTAGCACAATGAACTTTCATATATCGAATTGTGAATAAATGTAGAAGAATTGTAAATAAAAGTTGATATATAGTACCAACCAAAATTGCATGTTGTTTTTTCATTAGCTGTAGTATAGAGTACAATTACCAGTATTATTTTAAACTAGCTTTGAAAATCATAGATTTCAAAACACAAAATATATATAATTCTTGAAACAAAGAAAAAAAAACACTTAAAACAAATATAATGAAATTTGGTTAAATTTTTTGAAGTACTACAAAATTATAAGGTCTTTAAATATTTGTTGTCATCACTATAAATATACCAATGATAATCTTGAATTAGAAGTGTCAGTCGAAGACACGATTTATCAAAAATTGGTCACAATGATTCAAACATTTGCTTCAATCCTTTCGTGAGATTTGTATTCAAAGCATAGTAATGACCTCATTTTCTTTCTTCTACTTTTAAGAATAAGAAACACACAACTTGACTAAATGTAACAGAAAAAGAGATGAGACGGCGCCGAGGCCGGAACTAAAGATGGTGTCCGGTGGAGTGGATGGCGAATAAGCAACTACAGCGGAGGGGAAGTGGCTGAGTGTGAGGAGTGGCGGACCAAAAATGGTGTTACCGTAGGGTTTGAGATGAAAAATGCAAAATGGAATTAGAGACATAATGGAGGCGGTGCTCACTGTTAGAGGTCAGACCCGATCCGAATCGAAATCTAAAATATCTCGAATCTGAACTGAGATCCAGTATTTGTCAAAAATGTACTCCGATCCGAAACGAAAATCCAAAAAATTCCTAATAGTCAGATTGGATATTTTGAATTCGAGTATTTTGCTCGCCCCTAACAATTACTTTACATTAAAACCTATTTATGCAGACCATATATGATTCCACATTAATCAAAGATAAATATAGTTATATTTATTGTACTGTAATTTTTTTTTTGAAAAAGATTTTTTAGATAATTATCACATTAGCCCTCACAAGTCAACTGCTTGTTGCATTGCAATTGATTTGAAATCAATTTTATAAATTTACTTATTTATATTCGTTAAATTGATGGATATATGAATTATGTTAATGGATGATAAAGAAATAATTATTTTATTAAAAAATGCAGATTGAAAAATGCAAGCAATAGTTTGAGATAGAATTATGCAGAGCAAATGACGCCATAAGGATAGAAGGACATTCTAGGAACTCATGCCTCGAAGTTCGGGGTCCCACGCGGCTACTCCCATGCGTTATGTTCCTAGAAGGGGACAAAACCTTAACGTAATCCAAGCTCCATTCCCTTCACTCACTCAGTCTTCTCTCTTTTTCTCACTCCTCATCACTACCTCTCAGCGTTTTTTCTTCTCTTTCACTTATCATCTGTCAGAAAAAACTACTATAATAATTAGCTTTTATTGCCATCCTAAGTCATCTGATCTGTAATAGTAGTTTCATATTTTCAAAAAGCTCTCTAACTTTTTAAACTCCTACTTTATCAAGATTTCACAGAATATACCGCTTCTGGGCCTTGTGCATGTGCTACAGAAATAAAAATTTCTTTGAGGTGTCGGTGATTAGTAGAGAGGGTGAATCTTGGAATTGATTTCCAGGAGCTGCTGTGTAAGAAAAAGAATCCCGCAAACCAAGAAACCAAAACCAGGATTTTCAAGAGAAGAAGATGGTGGAAACGGCACATCACAACCACCAGACGCCGCCGGGTCAAGGGGCTCCACCGCGGCCCATGGTAGCGCCTCCGCTCGGTGGTGCCAGAGGCCCTACTTTCCCACCTGCAGAGCAGCTCCTTCAGCTCCATTATTGCATCCACTCCAATCCTTCTTGGGGTTAGTACCACTTTATTCTATCAAGACCCATACATGCATACCTCCCTCATGATCTCTTTTGTTGGATTGGTTTATTTTCTTGATAAGTATGCGGTAAAATGAAGAAGCTTACTTTGTTCCTGAAGAAGCAATCTCTGTTCATTGACAGTTTTTTCCTAACTTGCTTGTGTTTTTTTGTGTATAATGGAAGCGACACTGAAATGTTCTTCGAGTTTAATTTGCTTGTGCATAGTTTCTTGGCTAACTGCAGCATAAGGCGATCTATAATTAAAAGAAATTGAACTGGAATTGGCCCAATTTTGTGTATCCATGGTCTTGTCTGTTTATAAAATGTGCAGCTTGGTTAATTGTTGCTTCCCACATATGAGGACATCTATCTGTTTTCCAATTGTATTTATAGTAGTAATTCTTGGTTAATGTTATGATTCACATATTGCAGTACAAACAGCAGTGTTGGGTTTCCAACATTACATTGTCATGCTTGGAACCACTGTGATGATCGCCACTGCACTAGTGCCTCGGATGGGTGGCAGCCCTGTATGTCTATTTACATTCTTCTGCATTTGTTAAAATGGACTAAATGGTTGTACTTGTTTTCTTCCATGTAATACCATGCCCTAAGCGTTGTAAAATCTTACCTACAGGGTGATAAAGCTCGAGTTATCCAGTCATTGCTCTTTATGTCGGGAGTGAATACTCTCTTGCAAACATGGTTTGGCACACGACTTCCAACTGTGATGGGCCCATCATTTTCGTATATTATTTCGGTGTTGGCAATCATCAATGATTTATTGAATAGTGATTTCCAAAATGATCACGAGGTATGCAAATTTGGTAGTAGTAAATCTCTTCCCTTCTTTGTGCCTGGTAACTTCACTCTTCCCTTCTTTGTGCTTTAAATCTCTGGGCGTTTACCTAAAATAATCTAAGATGTGTCTGCCAGTCTGAGCAGTCGTCAATCTCTGGGTGCTTGCCTAAAATGAATCTAAGACGTGTCTGCCACATATGAACAGTCGTCTTCAGAATTTAAAATACTTCTTATTCTTGTAGAAAATCACGGTTTACTATATTTGTGACTCAAATATACTCCTTTGTTGCTCATTACTAGTAATGCTACATTTGAGACATCTTAAAAGTTATAATCATTGTATCTTTTAGGGTTATAATTACACCTTTACCCAATGTTTGCCCCAGATTTAATTTCAGAATAGAACACACGTTTGACTTTGACATATTAGTACCCAATAAATGCATTTCATATTCAAATCTAATCTGGTATGTCCTTTTTGATACGTGATAGTCGCATTGGCAGCCATAGATCAGTTTGGAGCTTCTCTTGATTGAGTTATTAATGCTAGTGACAAGTGGTCCCTGACTGCCAGCGCGATTATCCAGTACTGGAAAAATCAACCCGATCTAGATTTGGAAACATAATACATTTATTGGTTTCTTATATGTCAAAGTTGCAAGCGTGTTCTATTTATGAGATTGGGGGAAACTTTGGGTGTAAAAAGTTGACCCTATCTTTTTTATGTTATAATACAATCTCAGTTAAGGACCTGTAAAAATCCTCAATTGATTTCAGGTGTGTTCATTTGGCTAATTGTCTTGATTATCTTCCCAAGACGTTATAAAATCCTTTGATTTTGATACTATATCCAGTCTATACATGTTCTTTTTCTGTGCATATCAGATGGAAATAACCACTAGAATCCTTTCTGGCCATTGTCCAATATTAACTAACCCACCATAATCCATCAATTCCACTTCTTAGATACAATCCAGAATTTGTTGGCTTGTCTTTGTTAGCACTTTATATGCACATTAGGATTCTTTTACACTCTCATTTATGATTTCGTTTTTGAATTTCCTGTGCTTTTTTGTTGTTCATGTGAAGTAAATAGTTATGCTGGTTCTGTTGTTTTAGCCACAATTCTTAACTCGTTGAGTTGGATTCTTGTAGAGATTCACTCACACCATGAGAGCCATTCAAGGATCACTAATAGTATCTTCATTTGTGAACATTATACTTGGATATAGCAATGCATGGGGAAAGCTTACAAGGTAAACTAATCTGTGTACTTTCAGTTTTCGTCCTCCCCAGACTTGGAGTAGTTCATTCTTCTATTTTTCCTTCTAGCAGTAGATGAAGACTTCAGGCAGTTTCATGCTAATCTCAGCTCTACCATTTCTCTCTCTTTCTCTTAATATTGCTTTTGAACAGGTACTTCGGTCCAATAGTTTTGGTTCCAGCTGTCTGTGTGGTGGGTCTTGGCTTATTTTCTAGGGGTTTCCCCCAGGTATCCTTTTGTTTTCCTATTCCTTGAAATTTCAGAAACTAGTGAAGCTACAAACATGCGAAAACCTATAGCCTATTTGTTTCCGTGCATCCTACAGCTTGCTAACTGCGTGGAAATTGGCTTGCTCATGTTAATTCTACTGGTTATCTCGCAACAAGTAAGAAATTATCATGTTGGTCATGTTTATGGCTGTATTATTTTTCCAAAAGGATTATTTGGCTTAAGTATATGCTATATGCAGTACTTGCAACAGCTCCATCCAATTGCTAAGCCCATGCTCGAGAGATATGCTTTGCTTCTGTGTGTTGGAATTGTTTGGGCATTTGCTGCAATTCTGACTGTTTCTGGTGCTTACAACAATGTAAAGCAGCAGACGAAAATAAGCTGTCGTACAGATCGCTCTTTTCTTTTGTCATCTGCTCCATGGTACGTTCTGCATTCTAGCTCCTTTTAACTTGGTTGCTTCTTACCTGTTGCTTGATGTTTGTTCTTTTCAGGATCAAGATTCCGTATCCTTTTCAGTGGGGTACCCCTATATTCAGAGCAAGTCATGTATTTGGGATGATGGGTGCTGCACTTGTTTCATCTGCTGAGGTTTGTTGGGTTTCTGTAATGCTAAAGGATCATCTGCTTCAATTTTAGCTTTTCAATCACTTCAGGGTGGGTGTGTGATCATTTTGTCTTGTGCTTTTTTTTTTTTTTTTGTTCTTTTTTCTTTTCTCTAAAAATTCTAATGTATTCCATCCTGATTGTATATCTGCATTTTTATCTTTGGACAAGTTGACTGTGTCACACTTATGTCAATGGCGTTGTAGATGCCTTACAACAGTTCATCCTTGTTGCAGTCGACTGGAACATTTTATGCTGCAGCAAGGCTTTCTGGTGCTACTTCACCTCCAGGGCATGTGATGAGCAGAAGCATAGGTCTGCAGGTCTGGGAAGTTTTCAGTTTCTTCTGGACATGAGACCTTTGATGCTTTTAGTAACAACTTATGACTTTATCTTTGGACTTTTATGTGGGATATCAATAGTCTTAGCACAAAGCACCACAAATTTTATGTAGTACTTAAGATATTGACCAGAATGTATCATCTGTGTCGATTAGCCAATGGAAGTGGTATGCTACTTGTGGAATATCCAATGTAAGTGGTATGCTACTTATGGAAATTAGTAATATCAAGAATGGGAACTTCTAAGGTAACCAGCCCTCTCGTAATGACATGTAAGGTAACCAGCCTCTCAGTTTCACTAGGTATTACTATCAAGCTTCTCCTTTATTTTCCCATGAAATTTTAGGTAATGCGTATATAGAGCCCATCACATTCCCTAAGCGTTAAACATACTAGATAATAGAATAAAAATATATCAGCTCATAAAGAAAGATAATATTTAGAGTTCAATATGGAATGCTTTGTTGGGCTAAAGCCTACCTTGAGATGAAAGCAGTACTTACTCATAAGCAGGATATATTTAATTTTGTGATAAAGCATGTAAATTGTAAGAAGAATATTTAATCCAAACATCTTCACAACCTTGTGTTGGATAATTAGGGAACGTTTGTGTTATCTTCTTTCCTTGTAAAGTCAAATGCTTACGGAAATTTTATATATATATATATATATATATATATATATATATTTGGGCATAAAGATTAGAAAACAAAATTCATCACTAGTGTCGGAGTGTTTACTCTTTCAAATTTTGATATACGTATAATATCCTTACTTATTTTAAATTTGAAGGATAGTTTAGTAATTTAATATATCTTGATTTTTAGACTGTATTTATTTTGATACTAGATAACATTCCTTTTATATCTATTTTTTAAATTATGACAAAATTATTAATTTTGATGTGTGTGTGTGTGTGTATGTATGGATAATATTATATTCATAACTATTACATGCATCACCCGTATCATTCGGTTAGCTAAGATAAAAAGCTGCTTCCACTATGTCTCTTGGTCATTATGTTTATAACAGTTAGGTCAAAAATAATTTTGAAGTAATCAAAATCTGGGAGAGTATTCCAACAAGCTTCAAGGGTGACTAGGGCCATGGATTACTTGTTAGCATCCCTTCTGAACCAGTCTTCCCAGTTTCCCTTTTTTCCGTGATGCTTTTCAAGATCTACTGATCATGCTTTGGACATTAAACAGCAGAACTCCAATTATATTAACTACAGTTGTACTTCCATATTTAATTTCCACTAGTCATCAATTTGCTTGTGAGGAGTATATCTACACAGAATACTAAAACTGATAACCTGCAAAAACTAGCAAAATAATACCCATATAATAGATACATATATGAATGACAAATCTAAATAATACTATTCTATAAGCACTTTAGGCATGCTTCTTCCTGAACACATTTTGGTGTTAGCTTGTAGGTGATCACATCACTTTCTGTTGCAGGGTATAGGCCAGCTGCTTGAAGGCATATTTGGTGCTGTTGTTGGAACTACTGGTTCTGTGTAAGACTTCACGAGTCCATTTGAATTCTGACATAAATTTTGGTTCAACAGACCTCTTGTCTTCTTTTTTATTTTGTCACTTAAGTTTGCAGAACTGGGCCAATTTGCACTTCATTTATGTGAATTTTTTGGAGAGAACTTTAACAATTTCAGTGATTAATGGCTCAGGTTATGTGAACATGATACTTGATATTAGGTCTACTGCGACTGTACCTGAATGCTGGTCTTTTACCTAATGTTGTGTAATAAATATGTTTTTCTTTGCCCTTGGGTGCTTTAAGAAGCCTCGGAGGTCATTCAAGGCAACTTGGAACATATTCCAGGAAAAAAGAAGTCAGAGTGAATAGGTGTCCAGATTAGACATGGTTATCCCATGTTTTAATGATATAGTTTGGTGAAGTAACTGCCCCTACTTGCTGTTACTACGTCTCGACAGATAATTGATATTTTCTTATGTTTAAACTGTCTAAGCTTGTGTAGGCATGTCAATGCACATTCGCATGCATGAGTATATCTTTTTTTAATGGGAAATGAGCTTATCTTTCCTGCACAAACAGATCTATCAATAAGTTTAGTGTGATTATGTTTTATCTTCATTGTGCAGTGAAAATGTTGGCCTCCTGGGACTAACTCGTGTTGGGAGCAGAAGAGTGGTTCAGATATCCACTGCTTTCATGATTTTCTTCTCAATATTTGGTAGGTTAAATTTTCTCTTTGTTTCTTGAGGTAAGAAAAGGAGTGCATGACCGGGACAAGGTTCAGTCTGGATGGTGGTATACATGACTGAGAAATCTTGCTTTGCAGGAAAGTTTGGGGCTTTTTTTGCATCAATTCCATTGCCGATATTTGCTGCAATTTACTGCATCTTATATGGTATCGTTGGTAAGTATTTCCAATCAGTAGCATATTTCTTTGTACCCTTTCTTCTGTAATTTCTTACTGCATCTTATATGGTATTGTTGGTATCGTTGGTAAGTTTTACCCTTTCTGTAATTTCTTACTAGAATCTAACTAGCATATTCTTTGTACCCTCAGCTGCAACTGGGATTTCACTTATCCAGTTCACAAACAACAATTCCTTGCGAAATATCTACGTATTGGGTGTCTCCCTGTTCATGGGTATATCAATTCCTCAATATTTTATCACGAATACAGATGCGGCTGGGCATGGCCCTGTCAGAACGAAAGGAGGATGGGTAATTATTACATATTTTTTTGTGTTTCTATATTTTCTTGAAAGGAAATATATTCAGGCTTGAGAAGTACTTCTGAGGTTTCACTCTAATGTTTGATAGAGTCGAAGGTATAGATATACAGTAAAAATACTCCATCTATTGAATAGAAACGAAAGCAACAACTGATATAAGTGCCAAGCCCCAAAAGCTGATTTTACAATATAATCCTACCATACTAGTAGAGTTCTACTTTGACTCCCTTAAATAGATGTATCCTTAGTCTAGGGCTATGGAAATTGCCTTCATTTTGGTCCATTCATTTTATAACTATCTATATGAAACAAGGAAAGGTTGTCTAAATCAATTTAGATATGAAGAGACTGAAAAATCAATATGGAAGCAAAATATGGAAAGAATCCATGAGAAATACTCTTCTAATCTAGGAACCAATATCCAGTGCCCTTTCTTTCTAACCCAAAAGATTGGACCAAATTGATAGAATCAAGGGTATAAATAGACAATAAGTTACTATTTCATTGATAAGATAAGATAGAAAGCAACAACCAATAGTATTTGGCGTAACAAGAGAAAGCTCAGAAGAGTTCCTAGAGGTGCCCAACGTAAACGTTGATTTTATAAGCGCCCAAGACCAAAGATTGATCCTTCAAATAGATAATCCTAACTCTAGGCTATGGAAATAGCCACATAGTTGGCTCATATTCTAGATAACTATCTAAATAAAGAAAGGAAACATTTACAAATCAATGACAACTACAGAAACAAGATATTGGAAGAATCCATGAGTCTTCTCTTCTAATCCATAGGAATCAATGATTTAACAATGGTTAACCCAGGGTGGTTGATGGATAGACTAAAATCTTACCGAGACAGATATTTCTGGACCAAAATTATGAGTTGGACGACTGGAGTCCTATGTGGATATTCGGCCATATTTTGTGAAATTATGTGAAAACGGTTAACTGTATTTTAAGGCTCAATGGAATATAAAATAAATAAGGCTAAATGGATCTGAATTGAATCTGAATCGGCTTCTTGAATTTTTGCATGGAATATACAATAAATGAGGTGGTAACTAAATTGACTCTACATGCACTCTTCCATTTCAATCAATGTAAATAATGCACGCATTTATGTACATTCCACATGAGAATTCGACGAGATGATTTAGCTTTCTGATGTCGAATTCTCGGTCATGGGCCAAAATTGATTTTTTTTTGCTAAGTTTGAGGTTCTTAAAATAAGCGAAAGTTCAGGCCATTTTTTAAAAGAGGAACCAAAGTTCAGACAATAAACTATACTTAACCCTAAACATATAGTAATGGATTACGCTGACTCTCATCCAACGGGATTTGTTATTGTATAATTTCAATCTATTGGAACATCTTTAAATACAAATGCAACATTATCTTGTAGCTTTCCTTAGATATGATTGCTAGATTGTAATTATCTTAGCTCTCCACTAGGCAAAATAAATTTTAACTCCTGAAACTAGATATAATCGCTCATGTATGAGCAGCAATTTCGAGACCTTGTATGCTACTGCTTCATTCAATTTCTCAATTGTTGTATCATTAAGTACATAAAATGTTCTGATTCCTTGCAACCAGCTTCTACTGTAAGGAGTGTTCCTCTTGTCATACTGTTGATTTTTTGCTCTGTAATGGTAGATAAGAGTATTAGAAATTAAGTCAGTTGATCGATGTGGTTACCCATATGCATGCTTAATTTGTTTCATCAATTTTTTTGTGAAACTTGATATGATAGATTAGAAATTGCTCGGTTTTCTTTTACTCTTAATTCTAGTAGGAATTTTATATGACCAGATGTTAAGTTCATGGCTATGTAGTGACATCTGGCCTGCAATTTAGGGTATAGATTCTATTAATAGAAAAAACATGACGAGAACCCTGAAGGTCTCTAATAACCTGATGCTGAGATTTAGTCGAGATTTCAGTGATTAAGCACTCGGCAAACTATGAAACGATACTTCTTATGAAGATCAAAATTATTTCAGAAGAGTCATGGTATTGCAACTTTCATTATCTCACTTTGAATCCAGTACTGTGCATCTCGAGTCCCAACTCACACATAGTGTGTTCTTATGCACAATGCTCACATGAACCAAAGCTTCTTTTTGTTGGGCAAATGGTGATAATGTTATTTCTGTGTTCTTTGCAGTTCAATGATATCTTGAATACCATATTCTCTTCACCACCCACTGTGGCACTGACCGTTGGAACGCTGCTGGACAATACACTCGAAGCCAGGCATGCTGTTGATGAACGAGGGCTTCCATGGCTGGTACCCTTCCATCATAGGAAGGGAGACAGCAGAAATGAGGAGTTTTACAGCTACCCTCTAAGAATTAGTGAATATATTCCTACCAGATTTCTGTGATAAGTTATGCTTGTATATATTGAACAATAAACACCATGATGTTCTCGTAAAGGAGAAAAAGAAAAATGTTTGAACGTGATTAGTTTCCTTCTCTTCTCTTCTAGGCCACTGGTAGAACATTGCCTTCATGTAAGCTGATGAGGCATTACTGTAAGCTAATTAAATTCTGGAATCTGAATTTATGGGCTAAACTGAGTTACACCCAAGAATGCTTCTATTTTTGTTATGATGCAATCTCTCTCTATATCCCCTCCTGGCATGGTACCTGAGGAAATGTATCAGAGAAAAGTTTACAGTAAAAATAGACTTGCTCTTATAAATTAATGATTTTGCCTATTATATTTTTATGGGTGAAAAAGTAAATTTATCTAAAGTAAATTTTTATAGACCTTTTGAACAACCCATTATAATATGAAAATCTTATTTCTTGAGACTAATTCATCAAGTTGGTGATTAAATCTATGAACGTTCCAGCAGTCATTATGCACTTGGGGAAGGGGAAGGGGAAGGGCAAAACAACGAAAACGAATAGTGGAAATGGAAGTTTGGGCTCTAGAAGGATTTGGTGTCCGCTCATATTTTACAATAGGTGCTTAATTATAAATTTTATCATAACGATCACTGGAGGAACAATACCTAACTCTGAGGATGCTCCCGAACCATTTCGACTGCTTGTCCGAAAATTACAATCTTTTGCTTTAGAGTTGAATCATTTCCTTATATCTGAGAAAAACTTCTAAATTAACAGGAAGGAAGCTTAATTGGAATAAATCCGAATTTGTAAATCCGAGTTTATATTCTGTGATCGATCGGTATAAAAACAACTATAAATTGAAATAGTTCCTCCCAAACAAATATCATAAAAAAAATCCGATTGCAAATATCGGTTATAAATTATAATCGATATCGGTTATAGTTTCTTCCAAATAAATACCTTAAACTCGTGCCATATATAAATATTGGTGGATAGATTCTCCAAAGGAGAAATCGTACTCGACAGTAATTTATAAATCACTGTACTTTTGAATAATCAAAGTCGTCGAACAATAGTTATAATCTATGACCGCCAGTAACCGGAGCGTGAGAGACCGGAGAGAGGCGCGATCCTATAATCTCCACTTCCGTACGACAAAGGAACGACGTCGTATTAGAACATATTTATTTTCAAGGTCAAAATATATATATTGAAGATTTAGTGTGTAACAGTTCTTTGGGTTTCGGTGTTTTCGACTTTTTGTAGACAAAAATTGAGGGACAATTTCTTGCGGAGGAAGTGGGGCAAATGGATGCTGATCCACTGCAGTTTGGGAACATTGTAAGAAACTCAAAGTTGCTGTTGGCGACTCCTTTCTAGTTGCTTGATGTGGGTTGATGTTATTCTCCCCCTCCCCCTCCCTAATTTGTGCTCGTTTGTTATCTTTTTTCCTATGGAACTTGTCGCTGTGATGTCCATTTCAATTTGGCGTCAATGAAGTTCCCGGGAGTAATTCCAGAATATAATTTCCGTGTTTAGAATTGATGGACTTTAGGAATTTCATGGTCATTTGTGCAGTTTGATGCAAAATAATGGTTTTTTGTTAATTTATCAAACGAGTCCTCGCTGATTGTAGGGTTGTTACTTCGGAAGTTCAATTGAATGGAATCATATCTGTTATTGAGCCTTTGGCTTGATTTTTTTTTTTATTACTTTTTTGGAATTAGTTTGGCTTGGGTTTTTAATTGATGGGAAGACAAGATTTTCTAGATGTAGATGATAGAAGTTGCTGTGTCTAATCTATTGCTCCTAATTACCTCATTTATTTGCTTGCGCTGAATCATTTTTTTTTTAAATGTCAAGTCACTTTTAGCAATTATAACTTACTGAAGGAAAATTTGTGTTCGGTTTTTCCATAAATTTGGAGTGGGATGGTTGGCTTGCTTCAGATTTTTAAAACCTTATATCGAGAATCTCATCATCTCTTAGGTGGGCCAACCGACCGAGTTGGGCTGGGCGTCCATGTCACAGAACCTTTCTCTAGCCAAGAATCCCATTATTGATCGAATCAGGAGTTTTCCCCTTTAATATGTATTTTTGTGTATAGATGAAAGACGAATGATAGAGCTAATGCTTGCCTTTTTAATAAGTTTTGTGTAGTCTTCTGTCTACTTACCCTGTTTTCGTTATGCTTATTATTTTATTTTTCCTTTAGGACGTAAATGAGAGTGATATCCACACAGTTGTTCTTTCGTATCTTGTACACAATTGCTTCAAGGACACACTTGAGTCATTTGTTTCTTGTACTGGGATGAAGCAACCTGCTGATCATCTGCAGGACATGGAAAAAAGAAAAAGTAAGGGAGACCCCTTTTCACATCTGAGATTCCAACCGTTACTGCTCTTAATATTTTATACACTTTATGGATCAACCCTTATTTTGTCAATGTGGCGTTTAGTTACGAGTTGTGCTTGAGGAATGCGTTTTTTATGTGTGACATGTAAAATCGAGTTTATGATGAGTGTTTGTACAAATTTACCATTCTATTGGCAGCATTTATGGGTATTTGGGAATGTGCATTTTATATATCTGCATATAGTATTGAACTTGTCGGCTATGCTTAGATTGTGATAATTCCCGTCGTGAATATATAGGTTTGGTAAAAAAATGGATCAAGATGTTCTGTTTTATTAATTCCTAAGTTTAGCATTCTGCCCATGGAACCTCTGGGCAGGCTATTATCAGATTCTGTATACTTGGTTGGGATGTTTAGATTGAGTGAAGTAAGATGAAGATGCTCAATTTTATTTCTATCTTTAGTTGCTAGAGAATGATTCTTCATGGTTGAAAAGAACTACCAGCTTACCCAGTTTAGCCAGTAGTACATGGATGTTGAGCACCTTGTGTCAAAGGAAGTAAACATGGCGTGAGGGTTGCCAAGTAAGTGGGAAGGGCCTTGAGATGTGGTTGTGGTTGAATGACAAGTTCTATGAGCTTTAGGAGAATTAAGTTGCACTAAAACATGACACAGTAGCTGTGCAAACTGATCATTAAATTTTTTGTAAAGGTTAGGTATGCCAAGAGAGTTGAAAGAGTTACAGGGACCAAAATACAAGTTTTGTGAATGTTGTGCTTGGTCATAGAAGTTTTGTGATGTCTAGCATGTTTGGAAACTATTGCTAGTCAGGCTATGGCTGTAGGAATCTGTCTGAAGTGACACTCTAGATATATGGTGTTGAAATCGACAGCTCTTTTAAATCCCCTCATCTAAATCACTGCAAATACATAATGATGTTTGTGGAAACTCTGTAACATATACAAGAATGCATGCTTGGTGTTTGACCACTTGGTCAGTGATGATCTTATGCTGGTTGTCAATGGGTGCAGAAATGATTCATATTCTGCGAGATCGAGCAACCACATGACTCCATTTATAGATTAAATGCGACTGTTGGTAATGTCCACTTTAGGTTAATGTAACTTGATGTTTGACGGTTCTACCTGTTTCAAAATGCTTCTTTTTTCTTCTCTCTCTCTCTCTATTTTTTTTTCCTCTCTCCTTTGGAGAGTCATAGTGGCGTGCTACTATATATTTAGAGGTCTAGAAAGATCCAAATATGTAACAACAATTGGTCTCTCATAATTCTAACTTTATTAGTTGAAAATTAAATATTTTACTCACCTTTTATCTTCTCGTAATTGCATGAAAAGAAATATGTAGCATATTGTGAAATCAAATAGTTTAAGTTCAGTTAGATGTGCTAGATGCGTTCCTTAGTTATCTGTACTAAAGTCATGCTGTCTTTTACTATACAATAAGTACTATAGAAGCTACGAAAGTCTTCAGACATTCTAATTAGGGGTGAGCATTCGGTCTGTTAGGTGGAAAACCATAATTTTGTGAACCAAAAACCGAACCAACGAAACTTCTATCTTAAAACTGAACCAACCATAATGAGCGGCCAGATATTGATGGAATGGGCAACCTTTAGCCCCTCTCCCCCCAAGCCGCTTACCTACTCGTGTTCATAGCTCGACCAGAGGTCAAGACTATTAGTTTTCGGTTGAACTTTTGAGGTATCTCAACTTCTTCTTTAATTGAATCTAACACTACGAAGTCAACAATGAGAGTGAAAAACATAATAAAATTGTAATCAACCAATTGTACAATAAACCAAATTACATTTTTACCAAACATCACCATCAAACACAAAAAAACACTCTTAATTCCAAGTTCTATCAAGCATGAGTTCACTTGACTTGGAGACAAACTAGCAAACAACCATGAGTGGCTAAACCAACACATAGTTTGCAATCAACACAACAACCATTAAACCATGGTAAAGCGAACCATTAGAATAATTTAAAAGTAAAATCTATAAAACTTGGTCTGTTTGGTTTGGTCCAAAATTTTGTATATCGCTTTGAAATCATTTTATTATCAATAGTTTTGTTTTTCCTTTTCCTATTCCTATTAGAAACTAGAGACTGTATAAATGAGTCAGCATGATAAGAAGTGATAAAATGTGTAGACTATGTGAGGGTGGTCATGAAGGAAAATCTACTCATCACTGTAGAACCTTTTCTAGTTACTAGCAGAGGGAGTGGGCGTTACCACAATTTATGAAGTTTACATGACTTTTACAAGAAAACAAAAACATCTTCATTATTTAGTGACTAATAAATTAGTTCGTTCAATATCCTAGCATGTTACATGTTCAATTGTTTCTATATTGTTTCTATCAAAGAACTATCCCTAGTAATTTTGGAACAAGATTGTCTGTCTATACAAAAATGAAAAAATATATAAAATATATGATCATCGGAAAATAGTTGATCGAGGGGCCTTTGTAGCATTGATACAAGTCTATTGTGTATTGAACTTGAAGAATTAATTTATATAAACCGATCAATGCAAATATTAATAAAATGCATTTTTTTAATTACTCATGATTTAAGTTGAACATTGGATGATTTGAAAATGTTACTCATGATTTAAGTTGAACATTTGATAGTATTTCAAATTGTAGGAAATCAACTTCCACAATAGATCCTTTATGTAGTAAGTAAATAATCTCTGTTAGTGGATTAAAAAACAACCTAATTTGTTATTGACTTACGTCATGATATACATAGATGGAAAAGTATTGGAGTGAATACCTTTTCTTGCTTATCAGATTATTAGAAGACTTCGAAATATATGAATTAATATATACTAGGGACATAATAGGCAATCTATATTTTGTAACCAAGACACTTCTTCTATTAGTATAGATATGAGCTTCCCAAGCAGATTTTTTTTCTTCTTCTTATATAAAGTAAAAGGTTTCTAGATCATGGAACTGTTCATCAAAGAAATTAGAGAGAATAAGGAGGGAAGAGCAACGGGAAACAAGAAATGTGAAAATGCTTAACCTTGTGAGGATTTACAACTTATTGTCCCCAGAAGAATAATATAAATCCAGCTTACTCATCAAGTCTATCATGCCAAAATAACTGCTGAACTTTTCAGAGTTTGCTTATCGGATTAAAAGTTAAGCGCTAGTAACTGTAGCATTGATTTTGGCAGTTTATTTGCAGGAATCTATCATTTTGCATTGGACGGGAATGCATCCAAAGCCATTGAGATGACGGAAGAATTTGTACCTGGCTTGTTGGAGGAAAATAAGGATTTGCACTTTGATCTTTTGAGCCTTCATTTTGTTGAACTTGTGTCCTCCCATAAAACGTGAGTGAGTTTATTACTTAGCTATGATTGATGTTGTTTGGTCTGTTTGGGGAAAAAAGAATCGGGGAGAAGTTTCCATGCAATGTCATGGGAAGTTTGATGTTTAGTAAGCAAATGCCTCTGTAAACGTAATGTATGTTTGCTTAGAGTTGATAATGAAAACAATTTCTTGCTTTTTTTCGAAGATAAAAACATTCTCAGAAATTGAAAACAAAGCTTTATTCATGCATGGTTGCTTTAAAATAAGTTTTGTGGCAGTCAGGAAGCCTTATCATTTGCGCAATGCCAGTTGACTGATTTTGGCAAAGAGCAGAAATATGTCAAAAAGCTTGAAGTATGTTCCTCTAACAATTGCTTTATTTTTTTGAATTACTCTCAGCTTTCAACTTATATGAATTTAATTCATCATCAAATGAAAATGTTATCTGTGCAGGACTTTATGGCTCTGCTCGCATATGATGAACCAGAGAAGTCCCCAATGTTCCATCTCCTGAGCTCTGAACACAGACAATATGTTGCAGAAAGTTTAAACAGGGCAATTCTTGGTACTTATTTCCTCATCTGACATGCTTCTGATTCCGTGCATTTGCATTTCTCTTTGTTGAAGTTTGTCTATTGATTGTTCTTAAGTTTGTCTATTGATTGTTCTTAAGTTTGTCTATTGATTGTTCTTTTAATTTGCACCTGTTTTATTTCAGCTCACACTAAACTTCCCAGCTATTCAGCAATGGAAAGGCTAATACAACAAACAACTGTTGTTGGACAGTGTTTGAGTCAGGAACTCGGAAAGGTGTGAAGTTTGCTTTGAGTGTGTTGTGTGTGTTCTGAGATCTTTGGTTCGTGCATGCTATTCTTGACAAGTACAACTTAATAGTGGTTATTTTCCATTAGTTGCAAGTCATGGAATCTGAAACTATAATGCTGCATACCTCAAATGAGGTTTCTGGCCATGGTTCTTATAAGGAAGCGCTTACTCATATCATACTTTCTGTTGCCAGTTTTTGTCACAATGCACTAACTTCCTCCTTGTTTTTCCCCAACTTTCTTGGTATTTTGTAGGATGGACATAAACCTTTCTCCTTAAAAGATTTTCTCAAGAGCTAGACTGGTGCCTTCACCAAAGCAATCACTGAGTTATGAGTTACCTGGGTGTGTCAACGTGATACAGGCATGTAACGTCACTTATTATTATAGTGCCATCCATAATGCTCTGTTAAGTTCGTTGGTCATGAGTGGAATCTGCAATTTGTGGCTTGCATATCTTCCTAGTCCGTGTTTGGAAAGATCCCAATTTCATGTTGAGGCAGCCTACGAGCTTATATGTTAGAACTGTAAGAAAATGGAAGAGCCTTAGTTTAAATATTACCTAAAAGGATCTTCTGGGATTACTGTGTGTATGATATGCTTTAGGAGCAGAAGGAAACATAGCATTCTGTATTTAGGGAAGGATTTCTTCCCTAAAGCGTAGCATTCTCGTATTTGGTGATGACCAGAGGCTTGAAGAGTAAGAGATCACTGCTATTCATATTATTTTCTAGTGTGAAATATCTATTTTAAAAACTAAACAGCTTTTGTATTTAGAAAGAGCTTTGGTTATCTCATGACTTATGAAGATATTATTTAGCAGATTAATGGTTTTACGCGTCTGTATATATTTTCATATGTACAATGAGCAATTTCGTAATTATATGAAGGCAGATGTGGAGATTGAACCTCTGTTTATACAATGGGTTTTTACGCTTGGAAGTACATAGAGGGATATAAATTTCTTTTTTATGTTAAGTTGGAATTTTGGAGTTGATACATTTTACCTTGTACTATGTTTTAGGCCGAAAAGCTTGTTTCATCTTCTACTATTAATCGTACTATTAATTGATTCTGAACCGGTTTTTTTTTTTTTTTTTTTTTTTTTTTTTTTTTATAAATTTTATTCATTACAATAATAATTTTTATATATAAAACAATCACTTTTGTTCATAACAGTAATAATATTGATTCATAACAATGTTAACTTTCGTAATAGTTATTTTTATTTAATATAAATATTACTTTGATTTATAACAATTGTAACTTTTATAAAATGAGTTATGGGTTTGAGTCATGAATTGTAACTTTTATAAAATGAGTTATGGGTTTGATTCATGAATTGAGTTCGTGTCTAGGTTGGGTTCGTGCTGAGGCGGGTTCGGGTCGGGTTTGAAGTTGGGTTCGCGTCGGGTTTGGGCTGACCTGACCCATACGCAGCATGTGGTTGCGCGCATATGAGTTTTTGTTACAAAATATTAAGTGGCACGTATAATTTGAATTGTTCCATTATAAGTAGTCTGTTCTAAAAAATGAAGCTTTTTATATATAAAAAGTTAGTCAACTTTAGTGAATTTTACCACTTTATACATAAAACATAATTTTCTTAATTTAAATGCCTAAAACAAATAGGCCACTATACAACTTTCTTAATCAACATACCCAAATCAAATAGATCAGACATATCAGAGAGTGGATTATAATACTCTTGATCCTATTTATGTATACAAACAAAATAGTATTCAAAAAAAAAATATTATAATGTGCACCCACACCAAGTCTCTTGGTTGGAAGATCATTTCCTTGCGATTCTTGTTGGCCATCCTTGCAAAATGCTCATTCTTTTTTTGGATGTTGTCTTGGACTTGTTAGTGCATGTCTCGCACATATTTAGCCTTATTGACACCATATACATCACAAACAAGAGTCGAAGCCAATTTTAAATTAGACAAGTCCACTGGGGTTAGTGGAATGAAGAGTGTAGTTGTAAGCAAATTCGGCAATAGGAACGCAAACCTTCCAAAACTTCTTGCTCTTACTAACCAAGACTCTTAAGTATCCTATTCACAACCTCAGTTTGCCCATCCGTTTGGAGGTGACCGGTAGTGGAAAACAAGAGTTTGGTGCCCAATTTCCCTCACAAGATTTTCCAAGAGTTTGTGGGGAATGCACTTTGGTTATTTTAGAGCCCCTCTACCGCTGCCTTCACCACCACCCACCCGCGCCCGCGGGGGG